>VMDO01003210.1:40830-50830 GCA_007922755.1 Pedetes capensis
GTTGTTGTTGTTAGGTGCCGTCGAGTCGGTATCCGACTCATAGCGACCCTCGTAGGGTTTTCAATGGCTGAGTGCTTCGGGATTGCCTTGGGAGTGGATTGCCAGGTCCTTCTCCCATTTTTGCGGTGCTGGGAATTGAACTCTGGGCCTCAGAGACTGCAGCGCAGCGCTCTACCCACTGAGCTAAATCCCAGCCCCAGAATAGTTACTACACTTAAACATATTAAAATAGTGAGTAATTTCTTGATGTTACTCTTTATTCAACTACAGAGTAACCCTTTTGAATAAAATAAACTTTCTAAAAAATGTATTATTACTTTGGGAAGAAGAAATCTATCTAGACCAACATAATGAGATTTCAAAAAAGTAGAACATATTTTACCACTCTTCACCACCACACAGGTAAATACTAGCTTATATTTTACCCCTATGCTTCCTTTATTTCATTTTGGTGTGATAAAATAACTACAGCATAGCATCTAGATTATGTGACAGATAATGATCATTTGAGAACTAAATAACATGATAAAACATATTGCATCATTTTATGTGTGAAAGTTCATCTTCTCTCAAGCAAAGAGATTTTACAATTTCATGAAATAAAGACCATTTTTGAGCATTATTTGAAACATAATAGTGTACATTTTTCAGGATGTTCATATGAAATATGGTTTTCAGAGTATTTCATATTTTTGTCTTTTAGTATATTTTAGTAAAACATTTATGTATGGTTGAATCCAAACATTTGTCACTAAGGAAAACTTCCATATTTTAGAGCAATAATTCAAAATACGTAGTTTTAGACAAGATGCTTATAAATAAACCACACTCTTACATTTATCATACATTTATATGCTTGAGTGTTAAAAATAGGTATTAAGCTTAGCCATATATTTTGTAGGTTTTCTGAAGGTACTGGGTACATGTGAGTTTTGAAGATATGAGTTTTTGTACATCATGTTGTGTTGTTAGGAGACTCATGATATTCTGCAGAGCATGTCTTTGTTAGGCTATATCTGAGATAGCAAAATCTATATTTTCCTAGAACTAGTTTATGACAGTGATGACACTGGTAGTACTCTAGTTGAATTATCCTGAGTACCAATCTAATATTTTCACAAAACATATGTATAGTTGTTCCTTAGTGTCATGGAAGATTGGTTCCAGGAAAAAAATCTGTGGGTACTCATGTCTCTTACACAAAATGATGTAGTATCTGTATGTAAATTATGCACATCCTCACATACACTTTAAGTTATATCTCGATTACTTAGAATGTCTAATATAATGTAAGTGCTAGGTAAATAGTTGTTCTACCATATATTTTAGAGAAGAATGACAAGAAAAAATCCGTAAATATTCAATACCACACAACTTAAAAATATGTGTTTCTTACCTATAGATTATTCAATCTAAGGATGCATAGCCTGAGGATGCAGAGGAATGACTATGTCTAATTATTTATTCATTGCTTGTTGTTGTTCTTAGGTGCCATCGAGTCGAGTCTGACTCATAGCGACCCTATGTACAGCAGATCCAAACACTTGCCGATTCTGTGCCAGGCAAACGATATTATTTATGTTTAAGCCCATTGTTGCAGACACTGTGTCAATTCATCTGGTGGAGGCTTTTCCTCTTTTGTGTTGACCTGCCACTCTCCCAAACATGATATCTTTCTCCAGGGATTGATCTCTCCTGACTACATGCCTAAATATGAAAGACACAGTTTGGCCATTCTTGCTTCCAAGGAGCACTCTGGTTGCACTTCTTCTAAGACAGATTTGTTGGATCTTTTGGTAGTCCATGGTATATTCAATAGATGTCTCCAGCACCACAATTCAAAAGCATCAATTCTTTTTCTGTCTCTCTTGTTCAATGTCCAGCTTTCACAACCATATGATGCCACTGAAAATACCATGGCAGGAGTCAGACGCACCTTCATCTTCAATGTGACATCTTTGCTTTTCAATACTCTAAAGAGATCTTTTGCCAGAGCTTTTCCTAGAGAAATGCGTCTTTTGATTTCTTGACTGCTGCTTCCACAGGTGTTGATTATAGAGCCAAGCAAAGCAAAGTCTTGGACAACTTCAGTCTTTTCTCCATTTATTGTGAAGTTGCATGCTGACCCAGGTGTAAGGATTTTTGTTTTGTTGATGTTTAGTTGTAACCCATATTGGAGGCTATGATCTTTGATCTTCATCAGTAAATGTTTTAAATCCTCTTCACTTTCAGCAAGCAGAGTTGTGTCATCTGCATAACGCAGGTTGTTAATGAGTTTTTCTCCAATCTTGATGCCACCTTCCTCCTCATAAAGTCCACCTTCTTGGATTATTTGCTCAGTGTATAAATTGAAGGGATAGGGTGAAAGTATACAGCCCTGACACACACCCTTCTCAACTTTAAACCACTCAGTGTTTCTTTGTTCTATTTGAACAACTGCCTCCTGGTTCATGTACAGATTTCTCATGAGCACAATTAGGTATTCTGGTATTCCCATTTTCCAAAGTATTATCCATAATTTATTATAATCCGCACAATCAAATGCCTTTGCTTAGTCAATAAAACATAGATAGACATCTTTCTGCTATTCTCTGCTTTCAGCTAATATCCACCTGACATCAGCAATGATGTCCCTGGTTCCCCACCCTCTTCTGAATCCCACTTGATTTTCCACTTAATTCCCTGTCTATATACTGCTGCAGTCGCTTCTGAATGATCTTTAGTAGAATTTTGCTGGTGTGGGATATTAATGATATTGTCTGATAGTTTGCACATTCAGTTGGATCCCCTTTTTTTGGAATAGGCACAAATATGGATCTCTTCCAGTCAGTTGGCCAAGTAGCTGTTTTCCAAACCTGTTGGCACAAACATGTTAACAGTTCCAGTGCTGTATCTGTTTGTTGAAACATCTGTATTGGTATCCCATCAATTCCTGGAGCCTTGTGTTTCACCAGTTCTTTCAAGGCAGCTTCCACTTTGTCCTTCAACACTATTGGTTCCTCTCCATATGCAGCCTCTTGGAATGGGTGGTCTTCTACCAATTCTTTCTTGTATAATGACTCTGTGTATTCTTCCCATCTTCTTTTGATGTTTCCTGCATCATTTAATATTTTCCCTGTAGAATCTTTCACTACTGCGACTCGAGGCTGGACTTTTTCCTTCACTTCCTTAAGCTTGAGAAACACAGAGCGTGTTCTTCCCTTTTGGTTTTCTGCCTCCATCTCCTTGTACATGTTATTATAATATTTGTTTTTGTCTTCTCAAGCTGCCTTCTGAAATCTTCTGTTTAGTTCCTTAACTTCATCATATCTTCCTTTTGCTTTAGCTGCTGGACATTCGAGGGCAAGGTCCAGTGTCTCTTTTGACATGTAATTTGGTCTTTTCTTTTTTTCTTATCTTTTTTAGAACTTTTTGCTTCCTTTTTGAATGATCTTTTATGTCATGCCACAACTCTTCTGGTCTCCTATCATTTGTGTCTAATGCATTAAACCTATTTTTGAGGTGGTCTCTGAACTCAGGTGGGATATACTCAAGGTCATACCGTGGCTCTCATATATTTGTTCTAATTTTCTTCAGCTTCAGTTTGAACTTGCATATGAGAAGTTGATGGTCTGATCCACAGTCAGCACCTGGTTGTGTTTTGACATTTTGTACAGAGCTTTTCCATCGTCTCTTTCCACATATGTAGTCAGTTTGATTCCTCTATGTTCCATCTGGTGAAGTTCATGTGTATAGTCTCCATTTATGATGTTGAAACAATGTATTTGTAATGAAAAGATCATTGGTCTGACAAAATTCTAACATGCGATCTCCAGTTTCATTACTGTCACCAAGACCATATTTTCCAAGTACCGAACCTTCTTCTTTGTTTCCAACCTTTGCATTCCAGTCACCAGTGATTATCAGTTTGTCTTGATTGCATGTTTGATCTATTTCAGATTGCAGAAGCTGATAGAAGTCTTTCCTTTCTTCATTTGTGGCCTTAGTGGTGGGTGCATAAATCTGAATAATAGTCATATTAACTGGTCTTCCCTGTAGGCATATGGATATTATTCTATCACTGACAACATTGTATTTCATGATAGATCTTGAAATGTCTTTTTTGATGATGAATGCAACCCCATTTCTCTTTAGTTTTTCATTCCCAGCATAGTAGACCATATGATTGTCTGACTCAAAATGGCCTATGCCAGTCCATTTTAGCTCACTGATGCCTACAATGTCAACATTTTTGTGCTGCATTTCTCTTTTAATGATTTCTAATTTTCCTAGATTCATACTAGTACATTCCATGTTCCAATTATTAATGGATGTTTACTATTGTTTCTCCTCATTTTGAGTCATGCCACATCAGCATGTTGAGCACCCTGGGGTTTAACTGCATTTCCGTCATCATAGTAGACTCTACTTTGAGGAGGCAACTCTTCCCCAGTAGTCTTTTGAGTGCCTTCCAACCTAGGGGGCTCATTTTCTGGTACTATATCTGACAGTGTTTCTTTGCTGTCCATAGGGTTTTCAATGGCTAGTTGTTTCAGGAGTGGCTCACCAGGTCCTACTCCCTAGTCTGTTTTAGACTGGAAGCTCAGCTGAAAACCTGTCCACCATGGGTAATCTTGCTCATGTCTGAGGTTACAGTGGCAGAGCTCTCAGTCTCATTGCAACACACAAGCCCCCACAGTGCAGCAAACTGACAGACGTGTGGGGGATTCCTTGCTTGGGTAAATTCATATTTCTCTTGACATTTATTCATAGAGCAGCTAAACATGTTAATTTTATGGATTAAATTACAGGAATGTGTGGAATTATAAAAGTAACTCTCTGAAAAGCAAGTTCTAATGTTGAATCTCTTTTAACAGCAGCTTAAATATAATTAATAGCCCTTAAAAATTGATATACTAATAACAAATACATTAAGTGAAGTAATGATAATTCAGAGATCATACATTTATAAAATGTTAACAGGCACTTTCATCCACGTCATTCCTCTGAAAGACTGCTATGCTACTGGTATGTAATAACCAGACATAAATTATTACCACTTATAAATCATTGTTTATTTTGATACACTACACATTAATATTTAGAGCCTAAAAAGACACTATCCTAGATAACAGTAAGCCATATGCATCCTGTAACATGCTCCTCACTTTGCTCCATTTCTATTTCCTTCACTCAGTGACAAATTGATTGCTGCTCAGTTCAGACACAGAACTGAGCGCCAAGAGAATATGTCTTCAATGTGCTTTTAGAAGGTCAACATGAATCATTGCAGCTATTTTGGGCCTCTATACATGAAAAAGATAAAAGAAACAATCTGTTTACAATTTTCATATTCCATCTTAGTGGAGAACTAACGAATCTAGGTAGGTATTTTACATTATGCCAAGCATTTGTTTTTCTTTTTTTTTTTTTTTTTTTTTTTTTTTTTTTTTTTTTTTTTTTTTTTTTTTTTTTTTTTTTTTTTTGCAGTGTACTCCTTTTTATTAAATTATAAAACTGACTGCTGTCAAACATTTGTGGAAATAAAATATGTTTTTCTCCAGTATCTGCTTTTGTGGAGCACATGGTTTTAAACAAAAACAAGAAAAAATCTCCATACTGACTTCTTCAAGCTAATTAGCACTTACAGTCAAACTACCAAGTGTAGCTATTCTATGTACAGTCCAAATTTATGGAAAATATTACAAGCATTTGTTTTTCTAATCCATGAAAGATTATATAACCATAAGTTATCATTTTATGTTTCTAAGGTAGTATTTAAAGAACTGCCCACAAAATGTGCTGCCAACCTGTACACAGGGGGATTGAACTTGTGAATTTAGAAGAAGAGGAGATAAGAAACACGACTATTGACCAGAATCAAATAGGTATGAGAGCAAATATAAAAATACAAGATTTGGATAGGAGCGATTTAAGCATTCAACATTTAGAAAATCTTAAAATTTAAAGAAACTAAAGGAAGAATCCATTCTATTAACCTTATTTAGATATCCCAATTAAAGGAATAGTCCTACTCTAGTCGTTAAAAGAATATCTGAGCCAAAGTCAAATACGAAAAACAGAGGGCATGTACTGGTACTAGGATGAGTGCTCAGAGAAAGTGAATATTTCTCTTTTAGAATGGAAGTAGTCACCCTGTAAGGTAAATGACTATGAGAAGCAATTAACATAAAGGGATTTCAAATGTTAAATGATCATATGATTTGAAAGACTTATAAAAGTTCTATCATTATAAGGACTATATACAGCATTTACATATTTTCAGTGCACTTTATGATCATTAATTAGTAATTAGTGGAAAAACTTTCTCAATCGAGGGAAATAAATGAAAATACATTATTTGCTCTCCTTATCCTATAAAATCTCCTGTGCAACTTTACTTAGCTTGTGGTGGATTTAATTCTAGTTTTCTTCAGGATCTAGCAAAGCCTAAACCTCTATGATTTGTGCCAGTGCATTTATAGAATGATTTAAAATCTTCTTGGGAAGTTAGTATTCCAATATCATTAAATATTAATACTGAAGGTGTGTTGAAAGTTAGCTTCTATTTAATGAGGATTGTATTAAAGGACACAATAAAAACCTATTAAAAACTACAGAATTGTAGGGATAACAAAGTAAGAACATTAGGAAGTAAAATCAGTGTCTTGAGGAAAACTACAACTAAAGAAAATGTATTGATCATTGCCTTGCAAAAATCCTCCTTTATTGACAACCACATAAAATCGCCACAGGAAACAGTAAGTGTTATAGAAAGGAAAGAAACAAACATAAACATTAAATCCCACAGTAGCCATTTAAGTATTATTCTGTTAATTTACAGATAAAAACACTGAAAGTAAAAGAAATTAATTGAAGAGTCCAAAGAATAGAGTGAGTGTCATTTTCTTAATCAGACCACTTTACTGCACACATGAACAGTATTTAAACCTGGGTCCTGTTGTAAGGACTCTGTCCCCCAAAGAATTTGGCATATACCCAAATTCTTGTGATGTGCTTCAACAGTATTGTTTTTCCAAAGTGGGTAGAGTAATGGGATAAGGAGGGAGAACAGAGTTCGATTGCTTTGGAAAATGCTTTTTTGTGGAAAAGCATAGTGATTTTCCTAGCACGTCTTGTGTTATCTGAACAGACAGGTAACAGGCGCAATGAAACAGAAAACTGGGATGTTATGTGATCCTTTGAAAATGTCTAGGCAGCTGCCATGAGCAATTCACATGTATGAATTCTTAAAGTTCCTCAAACACAGCTTAAATCTTACTGTTATCTTTGTAAATTCTTGCTCATGCCATGTATCAAGAGAGACACTGGGGTGGACAGGTCAGAGGTTTAATCTATGTAGTTGTCACTTCTCAGTGTATTGAAAATTGTTAATATAGAATCAACTCTATGGATTTTACCATTTTATTATAGCAAATTTAAAAGGATGCTTTCATATTCTTGTTTTATAAAAACTGAAGTGAATAAATACAAAGATTGTCTGACAGGTAAAGAAAAGATGGAGCAGATTGATACCTTGTTGAAATAAATTTGATGTAAGCTACAATCTTAAAAATTTTATGCAATAATTTGGATATATGTCACCATCCCTGGATAGCATTCTTTTATGTACTCTCATCATTTGAGTATATATAGCATATGTACTATTTTCAATGCAATAATTTTCACTATTAGAGTTATTTTAGATCAATACTTCAATATAGGTAGGAAGTTGAGAAGCAGGTTAAGAAAGAAAATAATTTTTAGGAATATACATATATACATACATATATATATATGTGTATATATATATATATATATATGTATATATACATATATATGTATATATATATACACACACATATATATATATACACATATATATATGTATATATACATATTCTGTTATGTTAAGTGGCTGGGCTGGTGTTTACCTCAGCTGGTACAGAGTTGCTCTGCAATTTTTGAGAGCCCATGTGCTATCCCCAGCACTGCAAAAATGGGAGAAGGATGTAGAAGGATGTGGCATTCCACTCTCCAAATAATCAGCCATTGGAAATCCTGTGAGGGTCCTGTAATGGTCACTATGAGTCAGACATGACTTGATAACACCTACCAGCAACAACAACAACTATTAAGTGGCTAGTTAAATTCTTCATAGTTCCAGAAAAAATTTAAAGGTATAATATAAAGTATGATATCCTAAATGTGATCATTGATAGTTTCATATTCACAAAGATTTTGTTCAGTCATATCCCTGAAATACTTTGATACAAGAAGTTTTGTATGTGGCATTGGTTGAACGTAATGAGAGTAGTCTTTTAACAAAAGTGGTTAATAAATGATAGCTATTTTCTTGAGTATTTTCTTTTATGGCAGTCTCATACAGTTTAAGTAACAAGGCAAGTTTATTTATAGCAGTGGCTCTCACACCTTGGCAGGCTCAGAATCACTTGGAAGGGTTATTAAAGGATTGCTGGGCTCCACTCCCAGAGATGCTGATGTAGTTGGTCTAGGAGCAAGATTCAGGGCAAAGGGGACGGGAGCAAGATTTGCATCTCCATCAAGTTCCCAAGCAGTGCTGATGATCTGCTTCCTGATGGTCCTCTGAGAACCGCTGCTATAGAGAGCACTGTTGATGTTAGGTGGGGTCTGACTGGTAGCAACTCTGTGTGCAACGAAAGGAAACACCAAGAGACAATGTGCCATGCCCAATACTATGTCAGCGTTTCTTCTACATTGTTGTTGTTGTTGTTAGGTGCCGTCAAGTCGGTATCCGACTCATAGCGACCCTCTGTACAACAGGGGAAACACTATTGTCAGTGCTTCTCTGCTGTTCATAGGGTTTTCAATGGCAGATTGAATTTTGGGAGGGGGTTGCCAGGTCCTTCTCCCAAGCCTACAGCTGCTGGTGTTCCCAGGCGGTCTCTCATCCAGGTACTAACCAGGCCTGACCCTGCTTGGCTTCTGAGATCTGACGGGATTGGATGCCACAGGGCTACCGCTGCAGTCTTCTACATTAGGAAACCCTAATATAGGTATCTTGGACTCTCTAAACATATATTTTCTCCCTTTGCTGGAATGAGTCATAAGGAGACTAGCTTTTGGTGCTAATTATTAATTCTCAGTCATTTAGTTGGACTGTTTGAGTAAATTTAACTATAAAAAAATTAACTATAAAAAATTAACTATAAAAAAATTCATAGTTTTTTTATGGCTGATTGTTTCAGGAGTGGGCTGCTGGGTTCTTCCCCAAAGCCGGCAGCACCTGGTGTTCCCAGGCGATCTCCCATTCCAGGACTAACCAGGTCCAACCATACTTAACTTCCAAGATCTGATGAGATCAGATGCCAGGATAGTACGGCTATAGGCAGAGAGAATGCTTACTGAAGGTATTCAGCCAGCAGGTACTGGACGTTTTCAGAATATGTTACAAGATAGTTCATAACAAAATTGACTGTACCTATCATAACAAGGTAACTTTGAACTCATACTGGAAAATTTGGTTTAACTTTAAGGAATCACTCACAATGTAATTGTTCACAATCTTCAAAATTAGGCAATGCCATTTGTTGTTCTTGTTATGAGCGTATCATCTAAGTGTCCTTTTGGGCTTACCAGCCTAATTTGAGCTCATCGTGCAGATATACCTTTTCAGGTCCTGAGTCTATTCTCTGGTCTAGGCTAGAGTTAATTTGTTTAAATTAAACAATAAGAAAAAAACTTCAGAATGCATGCAACTCAGAAACTGAAGTGGCTGAACATCCAGCCCTCATGGGAAACAATAACAAAACCAGACAAAAACAAATAAAGATGACATTAACATGTGTCAGACCTCCCTGATACTTTTTAGCCTTACAACCCAACAAATCTTGGTCTTGTGTAAGTTCCTGTATGTATCAATCATATTGATGAGGTCTTTTGAGGAGATAAAAATGGCAGAAAGTAGACTATAAATCTGAAGAAGGCAATAAGTAAGCCATCCCTAAATACTTTTGACCATAATTAGAATGGAGGGATG
>VMDO01003210.1:53330-148452 GCA_007922755.1 Pedetes capensis
AAAAATGAATGCATATGCCTAAAGATTTATTTACACAGATGTTCACAGCAGCGTTTTCTGAAATAGCCCCAAACTGGAAGCAATTTAAATGTCCATCCACAAGATTGTGGAATATCCATACAATAAGATAATGACCAGAAATAAGAGAAAAAAACTGTATATGCAGGAATACAAATGGAGATGAAAACATGCTAAAATAAAGAAGTTTGATAAGGAATAGCACATAGCATATGAATACTATCATATAAAAACTCTAGATATACAAATTAATCTACAGTGACTGGATCCAGATCAGTGGTTGTCTGTGGATGAAAATGTGAAAGGACAAGAGAGTAAGATTACAAAAGAACATGAAGAACTTTTTGGTGGTGATGGATATGTTCAATTTCTTTTATGATGTATATATATAAAATACATCAGATTGTATACTTTAAGCATTTATTATAGTTGAATTATATCTCAATACAGTTCCTAACACACAGACATAAGTCTGTAAATGAGACATTTCATACATGAACTATCTATTTGAAAAAATCATCTACAGTGTGATGGGAAAGTGCAGCTCAGAATGTAAGAGCCTGGTCACCTATGGTTTTGTAGTGCTCCAAAAGTTGTGTGCCCAAAGAGTTACACTCTTAAATTTATTAAAATTTTGCCTTTAGGATCAAGAATGCAGAAACAAGTTTTCAAATCAAGACATTTTCCACAACTTGAAGACTTTTCAGGGAAAAGAATTAACAATAACTGGAAAAGTTAATAAGAGAAAATTAGATCAGAATGGGCCTTCTATTGTTTGGTGTAATAGAGTGTGAAAAAAGAGTGAATTATGACTAGAATTTGCAATGTCCAACCATAAAACTAACAAATATCTATTCCCTTTGGTTATGTCAAGATAATATATTAAATGTGTAATTGCTGAAATTGCCAGTGCTATTCATTATACTGTATTTAGTCACAGTGAATTTGACTTCACTGATCACTCTCAGAGTCCTAGAACACTGTTTTCTGAAATATTTTTAACCAAATCTATTATTATTGTTAAAAAGATTTTATGGTTTATTGAACAGTGGGAAAAAATGGAAGCAAATACTAACATTATGTGGTTGAATTGCCATCTAAAATTTTTTTGAAAAGTGTCTATGAGGATGATACATATAAGGCTAATTAACAATATACATTGATTAATTGAACATCACAGATGCACTATAGGAGTTTTTAATATCTGTGTTAAGACATTTAATGCTGTTGTTGTCAGGTACTGCTGAGTTGCATCTGACTCATATCGACCCTATGTACAACAAATGAAACACTACACAACACTGTGCCATGCCCAACACTATTAATAACTTCACAGAATCACTTGTCTAAGAACATACAGAATCACATTTTGTACTGGCACTAGGTCTTAATTACTTTTGTTAATAATATTATTTTATTTTTGTTCATTGTATCTAAAATCATTGTACTTATAATTCAACAGACCATTTTCCAGTAATGCAATTGGTACTTGAGGATTTAATACAATACAACAGTAGTGATCAAAATACAAATTTAACAAACAAAGAAATGACAGTGACATTAAAATGCTATAAATTTCATTTGCATACTAGCCTCTGTCTTGAATATCAGCCAAGACAGACTCAAGAGCATGAAGTAATTATTGTAAACACAGTGAAGTTTTCATGAAAAGTCATAAGATATTTTGGTTTTCAGTTATGAAATGGCTGTGAGTTTTATATAAAATATTTTCCCCTCTAAAATTATGAAACCACACAAAGTCAAGTGCTTTTGAGAAATTTTGTCTTAGGGACCTGCTGACTCATGTTAAAATTTCTCCTTAAAAGTTAAACTTTATAATTATTTTTCAGGTTTATTTTAGGGAGAAACTGATGATATGCCACCTGCATAGCCAAGCTGCACTGATCCTCCATTCCACAAGGATTTTCTACATTTCATATTAACAAAATTTTAACACCTCTTCAATGTTTCAAAAATATTTTTCCTAATCAGAACTCACATCAAATAAAGTCATATCAAATAGAGTCTCCTACCATATTTACCTGAATTTTGTGACGAACAAGAACAGCATGGAAATAAAACAGTGAAACATGATGGACTTTTGTGCATATATAAATGACATACTTACACATCAGTGACCAGATAAACAACTAAATGTGCAGTTGTACATGATTATTAGTTTTGTTCCCATTTGATTTTCCTGGGGCACATTTTTCCTGTTCTTTGTGCATTGCTTTATTTTTTAAAGATCAGTGTCACATAGATGGAATTAAAAGTTTTGATGATATAAACCACTAAGAACATAACCAATAGATTAAGTTTTAGAAACATGTTGTTTGTTGTTAGGTGCTGTCAAGTCGGGTCCAACTCGCACAGACTCTATGTACAGCAGAATGGAATGCTCTCTGATTCTGTGCTAGGTACAGGATCTTATTTATGTGTAAACCCTTTGTTGCAGACACTGTCTCAATCTATTTAGTTGAAGGTGTTCCTTTTTTTTTCATTGACCTGCCACTCTCCCAAACATGATGTCCTTCTCTAGGGATTGGGCTTTCCCTGCACATGTCCAAAATACATATGATGCTAATATCTAATAGGAGTGGAGCAATTTTGCTTCAAATAAGCTCAGAGGGCTGGGGTGGGGACAACAGTCACAAATTAAAACAAAAGGGAAATGGAAAGAACAAGCAAAATATCTTGCAAAAGTAAATACCATCTTTGTGCCTATGAGAAATGAACCCATTCTGCACTTTTCTGCCCACATGTTCTTATTTATCATAAATGGTGTGGAGACAGGTGTATTTGCAAGAGCTATCTGGAGTGAGGTGATTTTTACACCACTTTCACTAAATTACTGGAGTAGCATCAATAGAGCTGAATTACAATGAGAAATTAAAGTTATTGACAATACTTTTTAACACAACACTAGGACAACCACTCTTTTTTAACTGTTTAGAGGGGAAAATAACACATTTCAAAATTAGTGAGTAATGCTGAGGAAACAGGAAGTAAGAATTTACCTAAAAACTAAACAATTCTTAATTAATTTTAATTGCTTACTTTCTGAATGGTATTTTAGTATCTGTAACCATTTTTCTTTGGGTAGTGTTGGTGATCAAGCCAGATTTCTTTTATTATGCCATAGTTATTGGTAGTAGCATGAATAGTAGTATTTATATCATTACTATAGTTATTATAATCCTTGTTGTTGTTGTTGTTAGGTGCCGTCGAGTCGGTATCCGACTCATAGCGACCCTCTGTACAACAGGGGAAATATTATTGTCAGTGCTTCTCTGGTGTTCATAGGGTTTTCAATGGCAGATTGATTTTTGGGAGGGGGTTGCCAGGTCCTTCTCCCAAGCCTACAGCTTCTGGTGTTCCCAGGCGGTCTCCCATCCAGGTACTAACCAGGCCCGACCCTGCTTAGCTTCTGCTTAGCTGACGGGATCGGATGCCACAGGGCTACAGCTGCAGGCATTATAATCTTAGGGATTCTCTTTTCCTGACTTCCAATGAAACCATTGAATGAAAAATTTTCACTTATTTTTTGATCAAACTTTAATAATATTTTAAGACAAAATATTGTTTATGGGAGAAAAAAAGTAGTAGATATTAAAAGTTATAATGCAACCCCCTTCCCACTCCTTGGTACAGCAAAACTTCTCTACTCACAACATCCAGAACTAATAGTCATATTTGAGTTCGGGGATATTTGAAACTCATGTTGTTTTTGTTGTTAGGGGCTATCCAATTAGATATGATTCATAGTGATGCTATGTACAACAGAACAAAACACTCTCCTCATGATCATTTTTATATTTAAGCCCATTTTTCCCACTGTGTCAATCCATCTAGTTGAGAGTCTTCCTTTTTTTGTTGATCTACCACTTTCCCAAACATGATATCCCTCACCAAGTATTGGTCCCTACTAACAACATGTCTAAAATAATTCAGATGCAGTCTAGCAATCCTTGCTTCCAAGGAGCACTCTGGTTGCACTTTTTCTGGGACATATATATCTGTTGTTTCCTTTGGCAGTCCATGGTATATTCAAAATTCTTCTCTACCATCATAATTATTTTCCTGTCTCCCTTATTCAGTGTCCAGCTTTCACAACCATATGATGCAACTGAAAATAGCATGGTATGATTCAGGCACACCTTCATCTTTAGTGTGATGTCTTCACTTTTCAGCACTTTAAAGAGATCTTAGGCAACAGTTTTTCTCAATGCCAAGAGATCTGGAAAACAGCTACCTGGCCAACTGTCTGGCAGAGATCAATATTTGTGCCTATTCCCAAGAAATGGAATGAACTGAATGTGGAAACTATTGAATGATATCATTAATATCACATGCAAGTAAATTTTTGCTCTGGATCATTAAAAAATGACTGTAGCTGTATATGGACAGGGAACTGCTGGAAAATCAAGGAGGACTAGAAGATGGAAGGGAACCAGGGGCTTCCTTACTGATTTCAAATGAGTATTAGCCAAAAGCAGAGCATACAAGAAATATATCTACCTATGCTTTACTGGCTATGCAAAGGCATCTGACTGTGTGGATCTTAATAAGTTATGGATAAGACTACAAACAATGGGAATGCCAGAGCACTGAATTATACTCATGAGGAATCTGTACATGGACAAGGAAGCAATTGTTTGAACAGAAAAGGAAAGTCTGCCTGGCTTCAAGTCAAGAAAGATGTGATTCAGAGCTGAATCCTTTCACTGTACCTCTTCAATCTCTATGCTGAGCAAATAATCAAAACTTTGTTGTTGTTGTTGTTGTTGTTGTTAGGTGCCGTCAAGTTGGTATCTGACTCATAGCGACCCACATAGGGTTTTCAATGGCTATTTCGGGATTGCCTTGGGAGTGGATTGCCAGGTCCTTCTCCCATTTTTGTGGTGCTGGGAATTGAACTCAGGACCTCAGAGACTGCAGCGCAGCGGTCTACCCACTGAGCTAAATCCCAGCCCCACAATCGAAATTTACACAGTTTGAAATGTATTATTGTATTTAAAAACACAAACTTTTCCCCTTGTAGTACCTATGAAAATAGTTTTAAATCAAAGATCTAACAAATAAATTCCCCTAATAGCTGACCATATCAACAAAATGCCATGTAGCTACTTGAGAAACCATATTACCTTAAAATAGTTTCAATCTGATTTATAGCACCTGCGGCAGATTCAAATCACAGCTTAGATTTTACATGGCATTTTCTTTCTTTCCATAGTCTACAAATTGTACATTTTGACAATATTTTTCCAAAATGGCATATTTAGTAATCTGCAAAAACAAAAGATACACAAAGTTCCCTCAAATAGATTATATTTTTCTAAAACTTGTTAGATCTTAAAACTTTTTCTTTAAAAATATATGACAAATAATTGGCTGCTTATAAGTATTTCAGAACTCTACAGATTCATCAATTGTTTTACAAGATAAATGTTCACATTGCTGAGATGTTGTTTCTCCACAATGTAGGTCAGATTTCAAACTACTAAAATTTTTCCAGTGAGAAGATAACTCTACCTAGTACAATTATATACCTTCCACATGTCTGTCAGCTTATCGTGCTAGGGGTGCTTACATGTTGCTGTGATGCTAAAAATTATGCCTCAGTATTTCAGATATCAGCAGGGATATTTGTGGTGGACAGGTTTCAGCTGAGCTTCCAGACTAAGACACATGCAAGAGAAGGACCTGGTAGCCCACTTCCATAACAAGTAGCCATTAAAAACCCTATGAATAGAAGAGAAACAATGTCAAAAATGTTGCTGTGATTGTTCTTGTTAGGGACTCTTGAGTTGGGTTTGATTCATAGCAACCCTATGTACAACAAAACAAAACACTCCCCAGTTTGGTGTCAGGCACATGATCTCTTTTATGTTTAAGCCAGTTTATGTAGGCACTGTATCAATCCATCTAGTTGAGGGTTTTCCTTTAATTCATTTACCTGCCACTTTTCGAAAAATGATGTCTTTCTCCAGGGACTGGTCTCTCTTGACTATAAGAACAAAATATGTCAGACACAGTCTAGCTGTCATAGCTTCCAAGGAGTACTCTGATTGCACCTCTCCTAGGACAGATATGTTGGTTCTTTTTGCAGTCTATGGTATATTCAATATTCATCACTAGCACCATAAGGCAAAACCATCAATTCTCCTCCTGTCTCACTCATTCAACATCCAGCTTTCCCAACTGTATGATGAGATTAAAAATACCATGGCATGAGTCAGGTGCACCTTTGCCTTTAATGTGACACCTTTACTTTTCAGCACTTTAAAAAAAGTCTTTCACAACAGTTTTTCCCAGTGCAATGCATCTTTTGATTTCTTCACTGCTGCTTCCATGAGTGTTGATTTAAGAACCAAGTAAAGCAAAATCTTAGACAATCTCAATCTTTCCTCCATTTATTGTGAAGCTATGTACTGTTCCATTTGGAAGGATTTTTGTTTTGCTGATGTTGAGGCATAATAAATACTGAAGGTTGTGTTCTTTCATCTTTGTCAGTAAATGTTTTAAATCTGATTCACTTTCAGCAAGCAGAGTTATGTCATCTGCGTAATGCAGGTTGTTAATGAGTCTTCAATCAAGGTGCTGTGTTCTTCACAAAGTTCAGTTTTGCAGATTATTTTCTCAGCATAGAGATTGAAGAGGTACAGTGAAAGAATATAGCCATAATGCACACCTTTCTTGACTTTAAGCCGGACACTGTTTCCTTGGCCTGTTCTAAGGATTCCCTCCTTGTCCATGCATCGATTCCTTATGAGTACAATTAAATTCTCTGGTATTCCCTTTCTTCACAATGTTATCCATAATTTGTTGTGATCCACACAATCAAATTTCTTTGCATAGTCAATAAGACAGAGACATCTTTCTGGTATACTCTGGTTTCAGCTAATATTCATCTGACATCAGCAAGGATGTCCCTGGTTCCATACCCTCTTCTGAAATTGGCATGATATTCTGGCAGTTCCCTGTCTATAAATATATTGTTGCACTCACTTTTGAATGCTCTTTAGCAAAAATTTACTTGAATGTGACATTAACAATATTGTTCAATAGTTTCCATATTAGGTTGGATCCCCTTTCTTGCAAATAGGCATGACTGTGGATCACTTCCAGTCATTTTTCAAGGTAGCTGTTTTCCAAATCTCTTGGCAAAAAAAGTGATCACCAGCATTGCTGCATCTGTTTATTGAAACACCTCAATTGGTATTCCATCAATTCTTGGAGCCTTGTGTTTTGCCAATTCCTTCAAGGCAGCTTCCACTTTGTCTTTCAGTGGGCTCAGTATTTAGAAATTATGCTATGGTGACAGAAGCAATGCTGGAGATTTTATGATAGAATTTCATCATACTAATGATCTTTTCACTGTAAATATATTTTTCGCCAACATAAACAGCAACTATTCACATGGAAGTCAGCAGGTGGAACATACAGGAATCAAATTGAGTACATTTGTGGGAAGAGATGATGGAAAAGCTCAATGTCAAATGTCAGAACAAGAACAGGTGCTGATTATGGATCTGACCATCAGCTGCTCATATACAGATTCCAAATAAAATTGAAGAAAATTAGAACAAGTATATGAGAGCCAAAGTAGGACCTTGAGTATATCTCACCTGAGTTCAGAGACCACCTCAGAAATAAATCTGATGTGTTAAACACAAATGATCAAAGACCAGAGAAGTTGTGGCATGACATTAACGATATCATTCATGAGGGAAGCAAAAGGTTATTGAAAAGACAAGAAAAAAGAAAAGACCAAATTACATGCCAATAGAGATTGAAACTTATCCTTGAACATCGAGTAGCTAAAGTAAGAGGAAGACATGATGAAGTAAAGAACTAAACAGATTCAAGAGTCAGCTTGAGAAGACAAAATGAAATACTATAATCATATGTTCAAGGAGCTGTAGATAGAAAACTAAAAGTGAAGAACACACTCTATTTTTCTCAAGCTTAAAGAATTGAAGGTAAACATTCAAGTCTTGAGTGGTAATAGTGTAGGATTCTACAGGGAAAATATCAAACAATGCAGGAAGCATCAAAAGATGGAAGGAATACACAGAGTCATTATAAAGAAACAGTATTAGTGGATGACCAGCCATTTCAAGAGATTGCATATGATCAGAAACTCATGGTACTAAAGGACTATCAAATATGGTGCCTGAAATTGAGTCTTCCTGGTTGGAAGATACTCAAGAAATGGTTGGGGAAGAGTTGTCTCCTCAAAACAGATACAGCTTTAATGATGGGAATGGAGTAAAGTCCCTGGCACCTCCATTTGCTGATGTGGCACAACTAAAAATGAAAAGAAACACAGTGATTGGAACATTGAGCTCAAATATAAAAAGATCTTGTGTCTGGCAGTGGCAGGTTGTGTTTTGTTATGCCTAGGTTCTCTGTGAGTAGGAGTCAACTTGATAACACCTAACAACAACAAAACAATTATATATAATCTATGATCTTAAGGACAGTATCATAAAACTAACAAAACCTAAACTATACAATGAAATTTAAGAAAAATGGACTGTTCTCTAACACTGTGCCATTTTTATCCTTCTTTCATGAAGATAGAGTTACCATCAAGGAGATAGGCCAGTTAGCTCAGGCATGATCAGGCAATATGGAGGAAAGGGGGATTGAAAATGAGTCCTGCAATTTGCCCATGAGGAATAAGGCTGCAAGCATCTTTGAGGACATTGGAAGGACTTTTCATAATGGGTCCCAATAGCTATCCAATTACTTGAACCATGTACAGAACAAAGACACTAAGCCCATGTTACACTAAGGGGTCCAGGGCTGGGTCCCCAGGGCTGATGTTACACTGGCTGTGTCCTACTTTGAATAAGACTAGAGGGAATATGCTCCCTTTTTCACTTCACTTCTTCTTCTTTCTCTTCTTCTCCACTCCTAGCTCTTCTCTCTCTAGCAACCACATGCTGACCTCTCCCTTCTCTTGGGCCCACCATCTTCTTTGTCTATCCAAGCCACCTTTCCTTCTAAAGGCCTACTTAACACTTTTTCCCCTCTGGCTTCTTAGTGCTCCCCTAGGAAATCAAAATTTCCTATGCCGAGTCCCTCAGGGAACATTGTTGTTGTTAGGTGCCGTCGAGTCGGTATCCGACTCATAGCAACCCTCTGTACAACAGGGGAAACACGATTGTCAGTGCTTCTCTGCTGTTCATAGGGTTTTCAATGGCAGATTGATTTTTGGGAGGGGGTTGCCAGGTCCTTCTCCCAAGCCTACAGCTTCTGGTGTTCCCAGGTGGTCTTCCATCCAGGTACTAATCAGGCCCGACCCTGCTTAGCTTCCGAGATCTAAGGGGATCGGATGCCACAGGGCTACAGCTGCAGGCTCAGGGAACATAGGTTTCTCAAGTTTTCTTTCCAGGTTTACCTAAGCTTGCCCAGGTGCCTCAGTTTTTACTGTAATTATTCCCAAAAGATATACCATCTTTAAAAACCGTTATCTATACTCTCTACTATAACTTCTGTGTCAGATATAAATTCTTGTCTATGCCTCATACAAAGACCAAGGTTCTGCTGCCAGATTCCCGGACCCATGCTCTGAACTCACCTACCCATGTTCCCCAAGTCTCCTCCACCACAAAAGGAAGTGCAAGGATTTGGGGTTCAGGCCCACATGCTAATTTACAAAACTCCTTTCATTTGTAAATCATTATTTTTGAAAGGCAAGAGCACATATCCTGAGGCATGGCTTACAAAACGGTGTGAATGAGGAAAGAAAAGAGTGATTCAGAAAAAGTAAATAATCCTTATAGACATGTGCAAATGTACCAATCATGGATTATTAATATCTTAAATGTATTTTCACACTGATTTTACTTATAAGACAAGATCATTAGGTGGAAACACTTAATTATTAAAGTACCAGGCAAGCCAGGCAGGGCGATTCACTGCTATGATCTCAACAAATTGGGAGGCAAAGGCAGGAGGATTGAAACCTTGAGACCACAGGCAGCCTGCCTAATTTGTCAAAAGATGCTATCTCAAGATAAATAAAAAAGGGGGGGTGTTAGGGGGGTGGGGATGCATCTCAGTGGTAGAGAGCTTGCAAAGCATATGCAAGACCCTGGTTTCAACCCTCCCAGTGGGGGGAAAAATTAAAATTAAATTAAATTAAATTTAAAAAGTACTTGGCAGCAAGTGAGCCCCTCAGTAACAACAAATTTCAAAAGTTAACTTCTAATTCCTTTCTGACTAGTTTGTTGCTTTAATATTTCTGGTTCTATTCTTATTTTTCTTAGCTATAACCTTTATGTCTCCCTTAAGGAGCCTTTTGTATCTGTAAAGATGCATTTCCTTGTATTTATAAGGTCATTCCACGGTCTTGCTGAACTTAGAGGCAGTTACTATAGAAGGCCTGCAGGCTCTCCCAGTTTGACTACAGTTTAGCCAGGCTTCTTCCTGACTGTTGACCTCTCACCACCCTTTTCTTAGAACTTCTACAGTGGAGCACTTGTCATTGTTAATCCTTTCTCTGCCACTTTGAGATGTAAATTTTTTAAAGGCACTTGCCAGTTTAACAACTCAGGGATATCTTTTGGCTTTGAAATGGAACAATCAAGGAGGATAAACTCCCTCTTCTCTGCCTAGGGAGGTTAGAAGCCTAATTTCATTGATTCTTTACCCCTATTGTAAAAACTGCCTCTTGTCAGGAGAACTGGAGAGAGTTTTCTTTTGCTTTAGGTCAAGTCAGTTAGTGAACCGAGATCCTCCCTCCTCAGCTCTCAGCAGAGCCCAAGTTCTACCATTCTTTATATCAGGGATGTTGAGCTCAGGCTGAGTCCTGGCCTCTCTCCTCCACTTCAGGTAGCCATGAATAATGTCTTTCTTGTCTGTTTAATCATCAGGTACAGGGTTTGCTTTGACAACACTTCATAATAACAAGTTTGCATATGATTAGTACTTTTAGTTAGGATTTCTGTATGCATACTCTAAAATGCATCATCTGCACAGCTTATGAATGGGGCAGAGAGCTGACTTTTAAGTGTTATTTTGTTTGCCCAAGAACACAAAGAAATCTATGGCCTTGTGGATCTCTTCCTTTTACTGCCTTTACAATAGGTGGTAAGCCTATTGTGTATATGAAATTTAATTGACATAATGGACAGTGAGCTTCTACAGCAGGAAAATCTGTGCCCTTCCGGGGACCAGATTTCAGCTGAACAGAAGCAGCAGAGAACATATTGTGAAGTACTTGGGGGGAAATTTCAGACTTTTTCTCTCACATACCAGCAATTTTAAAGTGAGAAGGTCAGCATAGTGTTTCCAGTTTTCTTTCAAGGAAGGGCACTATAAAACTAAAACAGCTGTTACACAATTCACTTCATAGAAGGAAGAACAATTTAAAACTCCTAATTAGGAGGGATATTATCTGAAAATTAGAATAGCTCTTTACATTGACTAAATTTAAATACAGGCAGGACATCATTGAATTTTTATTATCTAAGTTATAAGCCATTATTCAGAGTGCACAACATACAAACTTTAGAATGAGATTTACAAAAGTTATTCCTAGAAAGGATAAGAGAAAAAGAAAATTGGTGGAATATGTTCATTTGAAGAAGTGTGAGTATCAACTTTCTAGGCAGAGCACAATGACCAAGGACTGCACAAGATATGTATCTCTTGGGATTGAAGTTTTCAGTTCCTAGACTGGATGTATTCCTTGTGCAGGTCAGTATGCTTGTATGGTAATTAGAAAATGTGATCACTCCTCAGATGACCTAAGTACAGTGGGTTATACAGATTTGTTGTTGATAGGTGCTGTCGAGTCCCTAACTCATAGCAACCCTACTTACAACAGGTGAAAGACCACTATTGTCACTGCTTCTCTGCTACTCATAGGGTTTCCAATGGCTTATTGTTTTTGGGGAGTGGGTTGTCAGGTCCTTCTCCCAAGCTTACGGTATCTGGTGTTCCCAGGTGGTTTCCCATGCAAGTACTAAGGCCTGCCTCTGTTTAGCTTCTGAGATCGGACAGGATCTGACACCAAAGGGCTAAGGCTGCAAGCACATCATATGGATGGGTGTACAAAAACAATCATAGGGGTTTTGTGGGGAGTAGTCAAAACTTGGAAATGATCTAAATGTCCCTAAAGAGGTGAGCGAATAAACAAACATCAGCATATCTGTGCACAGAAGAGTAGTCAACAATATAAAGAAAGAACAACTGATTCATTGACATTGATAAGTATCTAAACAATTATACTGATTAAAAGAAAACAGGCAAGAAAAAATGATGAACAGTTTAATTTCTTTTATATAAAATTCAGCTGAAGTTCAGCTCAATGGGTAGAGTGATGGTCTCTGCTCTCTGAGGCCCTGGGTTCAATCTCCAACACTGCAAAAGTGGGAGAAGTACATGGCAGCTCACTCCCAAAACAAATCTCCAACAATCAGCCCTCGAAAACCCTGTGAGAGTTGCTATGAGTTGAACTCAACTCAATGGCACTTAACAACAACATTAGGGTCTGGTGTTTAACTTAGTTGGTAGAGTGCTGCTCTACATTCTCTGAGGCCCTGGGTTCAGTCCCCCATATGGCAAAAACAGGAGAAGGACCTGGCAGCCCACTTCCCAAGCAACCAGCCATTGGAAATCTTATGAATAGCAGAGAAGCACTGACATAGTGACAGGCATGGCACAGTGTTGGAGAGTGTTTTATTCTATTGTACATAGGGTCATTATGAGTCAGACCTGAGTCAGTGACACTTAATAAGAGCAACATATAAAATTCTAGAAAATGTAAACTAAGATATAGTGATAGAAGGCTCAATGGCTTCCTGAAGGGGACATAGTGAGCAGGAAAGAGGGAGGGATTACTGTCAGCATTAACACCTCAGCAGTAGATTTCTCTGTAGGTATTACTCTACCTGTACCATGTACATTTTGAAATCTTGATTTTTATTATCATTTACCAAAAAGTATTCTCTAATTTCTTTTGTGATTCAATTAAATTTATAATTTACTCAGCAGTATTTCTAATTATGGGGCTTTTCTGGATATCTTCTCTTTACTCTTAATTTAATATGATTGTAGTCGGAGGCAATAATCTATAAATTTTCACTGTTTTGGAACACATTGGGCATCATTTTATGGCCAAACATAATCTTAATCTTGTTGTTGTTGTTAGGTACCCTCGAGTCGGGTTGGATTCATAGCAACCTTCACAGGGTTTTCAATGGCTGAGTGTTTTGGGGTTGTTTCAGGATTGTTTATGGAGTGGTTTTCCAAGTCCTTCTCCAGTGGCTGGGGATGGAACCCAGGGCCTCAGAGAGCACAGAGTAGCACTATACCAACTGAGATAAACCCCAGCCCATTCTCAATTTTGTTGTTGTTATTAGGTGACCTTGGTGTCCAATTCAGAGCAACCCTATGTATAACACGTGAAACACTGTTGTTAGTGCTTCTTTGCTACTCATAGGGTTTTCAATCACTGCTTGATTTTTAGGAGTGGGTTGCCTGGTCGTTCTCCCATGCCTACAGCACCTGGTATTCCCACTTGGTTTTCCATCCAGACCTGACCCTGCTTAGCTTCCAAGATCTGACAAGATCAGATGCGACAGGGGTATGTTTGCAGGCATTCTCAATTTTAGTGGACATTAAACATGAGCTTGAAAAAAATAATGTACTTTTTTTCAGCTGTTGGATATAATTTTTCTGTAAGTATCATTTTAGTGGTTTGGATTTTATTGCTGTTTATATTTGTCACTGATTTTTTTACTTTTAAAATCTCCATTTATTGCTGGGCATGGTGGTGCACACCTGTAATCCCAGCCACTTGGGAGGCCTAGGCAAGAGGAAAGCAAGTTTGAGACCAGAGGCAGTCTGAGTAACTTAGCGAGACCCTCTCTCAAAGAGCAAAAAAAAAAAAAAAAAAAAAAGAAGAGTTGGGGGCACAGCTCAGTGGTCCTGCCCTTGCAATCATGTAAGCATGAGGCCCTGGGTTCAAACCCCAGTACAACAAACAAACAAACAAACAACAACAACAAAAACCTCCATTTATTTTTTCGAATTTGTCTTTTGCTAACTGCAGACCTTTTGGGTTTGTTTCCTATATTCTAAAGTTCTGTCCATTATGTTTTTATGTTTTCTTGATGAATAAATACTTATATCATTAGAGAATGTCAGTTTATCTCTGGTAAGGGTTACATCTTTGAAGTCTGCATTTTTCTTCATATTAATGTAACTGCAAATGATTTTAAAGCCCAGAGTTTGAATTACATTCCTTCCATATTTATTGACTTCAACATATATCTGTTTTTTTCTTAGTGTGAATCTTTTATACATAGCATATGGTTGTTTCTTGCTTTTTCAAACAGCAGTCTGAAAATCTCTTTCTTTTTTGGATTTTTTTCCTATTTATATTTAGTGTAATTATGACATTCAGTTTACATTAACCATGTTTGAATTTGGTTTCCATTTGCCATTCCTTTTGTTCTTTTGCTCCTTTCTTACCTTCCATTGGCTTACCTGGTCATATTTTTACATTTCATTTCTTTTGTTCTTTGGGAATTGTAGCAATGTCTACTGCAACCATTTTCAAACTTGGTATAAATTTAATTATATTCAACTTTAATTTATCAGGTTGCTCAATTTCATAATCTAATATTTCATATTTGCACATTGCTCTTGATTGCTGCTTCACACTTCATTCCATGGTGATACTTGTTTTTCAACAAATGCATCCTCTCTCATTCCATCTACTTATTTGTTTCTTCAAATGATTATTTTTCATGTATTTTCTAATATGTATAATAATCTGTAGGAAGATTTTTATGATATAAGCCATTCCAGTATTACAGAAACGGAAGTCCGTATTTAATTTTATGGACAGGATAATATGGGTTAGAAATTTCAGAAAAATGTAAGATCACACCAATTATCAACTATATCTGGTTTGTTATTAAGACTAGTCTGCAGATACTTGTTTGTTTTTCCACATCATAATGTTTACGCTAGATCTTGGATTAAATACTTTGATGTTTATTCAAACTATGTTAAATAGCTTCACCTCTTTTTCTTCTAGATTTTTTTTCAAAATAATCTATTTCAAGTGTATACTTGATGCAATTCAGAATCAAGACTTCATGCTTATTGAATGGAAGAGGATATTAGAGAAAGCATTTTCTCTTGCCACAAGAATTTTCCCATGTAATTGAGTACAATAAACGTGTTAAACTAAATTTAGCTGTTTAGTACCCTGGCTAAAATATGTAATCAAAGTGCAGATATATTAGTCATAAAGTTTAGGAAAAGGGATAATTTATACTTTGAACACATTATCTATTTTCTTTTAGTCTAAATTAAATTACTTTTTAAAGCTATAACTCTTAAGTACCACTCGTTAGAGTTTTGATAAAGCAATTTAGAATTCAAGCAAAAAATTCATTAAAAAATTATACTTAAACAAGAATGTTAGCTCTTCTATAGGGATTCATCAAATCTCTCCAAAATTTCTGAATCCAAAGATCATATTTTAAATATCTTGCTTCTCCTTCATTCTGTGGGCACATGATCATTGGTATATATATGTGGGCTTGTGTTTGGAAATAGTGGGATTTAGTATATAGTCTCTCTGGCTTTTCTGTTGAATGTGGTTAATTATTTCTTGCTTGTTATAATTATCTTGATTAAAAATAAGAAACCTATTGAATACGTTTACTATGTGTTCATCTTTTGCAACACATCTGGGTAGGCAAATTTTATTATATGATTATCAGAGAGCTAAACCATTTAGATGGGCAAATAAACTTAAAATACTTCACCAAGAATTAAAATAGAGAGAGACCTAATATAAAAATCTAGTGATCTACCATTAAAGAATGAACTGTCTTGATCCTTCCAAATTATTCTTTTCATAATGTTTGATAGTGTTTCTCATGTTAATATAGATTTCCTTTATGTGACTATCTGATTTGTTTATATTATTACATTGTATTATTGAAAGAATCTTTCCAGAATACAATTTGAATTAATGCATTTAGCTCAGTTTTTCTTTAATACATTTTATAAGCATGAATATCAAACTTATTTCAGATTAATTTAACTCTTCACCGAATGTGGAGTAAGAAAATCCTATATAAAACTCAAAGCACAAGAGAACAAAAGGATCCTGGGTCACGTGGATAATCTTATCGTCTGTGTTACTAAGGGGGCAAGCAGCTTTGTAAAATGCTGGGGGACTGCTAGAAATTGCCTTCTAGATTGTCTCTTTTTAATTCTCCACATAGCGCATGCTTATTTTAGATGTTCAAAAGAGCCTCCCGATTTATTTGTTTGCAGAATACAATTTATGTTTTAGTGTCTTGTGTTTGACTTTACATTTTCCAAAGTGTGCTAAATTCAATAAATTTATGTTAAACATTCTCAGATGAATACAGGCAATTGTCTACCCAACACAATATTTCTCCAAGCAGTTCAGATGTTACAGCATATACTTTAGAACTATGATCCTGTGGCTATAAAAACATTATACAGAATGCTGTTATTATTGCTTTCAAGTGACATGTAATTAAAAAGTGAAATCATTTTATTTTATTTTAGCTTTAAATATGATGTTTGAAAAACAGAACCTTTTGAAATTGAAGGTCCAAAGCTAAGGATACCTATAGAAATACTCAAAGAAATATATTAATAAATATTTAAATAGCTGTATTATATGAAGCCCTGAATTATATCCTGGTTTTCCACATGAAAATAACAGGTACATTATTATGAAATGTGCATGTCATACAGAAGTCTTTAAAAGTGTACCACAGCCACAGGTTAAAAGAAGCTTGAAAAACAAAAATAGAGTAATCTCTTTCATAATAAAGTCAGGAAATACCCAACAGTGCACATATTCATACAAGACTTCAATGCAATGTAATTATCCATATGTAATGTTAAATATACTTTTTAAATCCTCAATAAAATGAGTAGATTTCATGGATTCCATTAGATTGAATCTCTTTTCTAGGACTAAAAAACATAAGGTCTTTTAGGGACCTTTCAATAATTTCTGTTTATCTAGAGTAATACATTTATGTGATCATTTTTAGTAATGAAGTGCATTCATTTTTCCTCAACTTTAAGAAAATTACACTACCAAGCTACAAAGGGATAATAGTCTCTTGCTTTGCAAGCAATATTTTATTACACGTTAGTTTAGTTTTATTACATTTTAAGGGAAAATATCTAGGCCTTTCAATAACTGCATTGTATCACTGAGAATGAAATGACAAGTGAATTTTCTAAGGAGGTCTTTAGGTTTCCATCAACTTATAAATACATACAATACAAGCTACTCAAGTCAGGACTGACCCTTAGGAGTCCAGTATAATGGCAAAATACATGTACACCTACATACCCACTCACATGTAAACTTACATGTACACTTACATGCACACACACATATCCACATACTTAAGGAGGTGGACATTTGAAATTTAGATTTTTTTCCTTCATTAGTAATTCTGATGGTATTTAATGCATTAAGGAACTTTCCAAATCCTTGTAATTTCCATTGGTTATGTAAAATAATACTTCAACTTTTTATAACTGCAGGCTCAAGAAATAAAACTAATTCTCAGTATTAGATATTTGAGATAATTTTAAATTGTCTTATATTTCTTTGAGTAATATTTATTTTTAATAAGGCTGAGTTTTTCAGAATATTAGTTTCTATAGCTGAGAAAATCTATTTTTTCTTACAGACAATACAGCCATTTTATATACTCTCAAATGGTTTAAAGTTATTAAAGACTCCTATTCCAACATTTTAATTAAGGTATATAATTAATTCATATTTACTCTATAATACAAAAATCTAAAGAAATGAATTATTACAAAAAAGTCTAAATTACATGTTCTTAATTTCTTTGCTATCATCTAGCCTTTGCAGGGAAATATATTCGAAGAGGAGGAGGAGAAAGATATTGTCCAACTTTTTATTTGTCCCTAGAAGAAAAAGAAGGTTTTTATTTTTTTATAATTCACAAATCCATACAATGTCCTTGAATGTAAAATGCAATGTAGTATCACACAAAGTAACATATTTCTCTGTGGACACTGTTTATAAAGTGAGGCAAAATACCCTGAGTAGCAAAAGGAAAGCTATGAACAGTATTTTTTAAAAGTAGAAAAGAACTCCTTCCCTAGTACTTTCCATTGAACAAATCTCCAAAGAGAGTAGATGGATCCATACAGTTAAATGTTCTTTTGTGTTTTAATAGAAATTTATTTTTTTCTAGGTGGATATTAGCTCCTCTTGGGAAGCTTCTAAGAGGTTCTTAGGGACTCCTTTATTTGTCTCAATGCTTTGTTTTTGCAACAGGTAGACCTGGATTATTGCTCTCCACTAAAACTTACCTTATGAATGTAATTGTGTTAGTACTTTCAAGATGTTATATATATTTAGAATGCCAGGGTCAATAAAACCCCTAAGAGAATGTATTACTCTTAGAAGTCTTACTTGAATTTGAATTTGGAACAGAATTTTCATTGGATAGATCTGGGGTTTTTTTAAATAGATTTAGAATTTGTAAACAATGATGGCTTCCAAATCTCCAGCTATATAAATTCACATCTTTAATCATAAAAGGCATTGAATAATACCACAAAACTGGAAATACAATATTAAAACTGGAGCAGTAGAATAATGATGCTTAGTAATTTAGGATTTCACATTGGAGCTGTCCTTTGATGTTCATAATAATCCTTATAGATTTACTAGTTAAATTGACATACTTAAAATAAGGTATTATGTTGTTCAAAGGGGTTTGGAGGGATTCTCTCTCTCTCTCTCTCTCTCTCTCTCTTTCTCTCTCTGTCTCTTTCTTTCTCTGTATCTCTGATAGAAATAAATAGATAAGAATGCATTTTCATCTTTAAAATTTGCCAAGTTAACATTGTGCTAATAACTTATTTATCATTAACTGTTGTTGGGATTTTTAAAATTTACCCCATAACTAGGGTCCCTCATACTAGCCTGAAGGACTGACCTCTAGGTGACCCCAGCGCCATGTTCAACTCACTCACTCTTACCCCTCCCATTGAGTGAGCAGAGATGACCCCTGACCAGCCTGACCAGCCTCAACCACCTCAATTTTGATTGGCTACCCCTAGCCCCAGTTAAATAACTGCCCCTACCTGGCAGGTATGATGGTTTACCTGCTGTACCTGTTAGGAATGTGCCCTGATTGGCTAACCCCAGTACACGCCCCCTCTGGGAGCCTATATAAGCAAGCTCTTGGACCCCACCTCACCCCTCCACTGTTCTCCGTCCCTCAACTGCTGTCCAGACCCCCTCAACTTGATCCAGCCCTCCCCAATCCAGCAGAAAATCTCCACGCAAGCCTACCTGTCAAGACTAGGGGCCCCGAAGTGCAGAAGGCTACAAGCAACCCATGAAGAGCCTCCCAATTCCTCCCATCCTTGGGAAGGAGGGAGGCAGAGAAGGCGAGCTGCAAGAGTCAAGACCACCGGACCTCCAGCCCAGCAGAACACCAACTGCTTGTAGCTGTGCCTTTAAGGCTGAGCTGTACCACCAGTGAGCTGCAGGCTTAGAGCTAGCACTTGAGCACTTGACAGGGGCTGCTTCCTGGTCGTAACCCACTTGGGGAGCAACCCAATAAATATTCCTTCTCCTATTTCCCGCAGAAGGTCTCCCAAGGTCCTTCTTTGGTGCCTCTGGCCAGTACACCAACCCAGTCCAGTGGGTCCCCCATACCCCCTGGGTGTCTGACCTCTGCCTGCCGGGCCTGAGCCAAACCCCGACAAACTGTAATTGAAATTTTCCCCAACTTACAGGAATATAGCAGTATTACCCTGTCTTTGATAAGCCTCTCTTGGCCATACATTCTCTTCCAGCTTCTTTCTCATCTCCTCATCATCTTTTGCAATACAACATCTACAGCCAAAGACCACCAGGGATAGGCCTGTAGTGCAACAATGCTAGGCTTACTTTCTCATAGCAGGAAAGAATCCATGCAGACTTTTTAGGCATCTCAGTTGTTGTTGTTGTTAGGAATCCTTGAGTCCAGTTTGACTCACAGCAAACCTCATAGGGTATTCAAGGGTTTTCAATGGCTGGTTGTTTCAGAATTGCTTCAGGAATGGGTGACCAGGTCCTCCTCCAGTTTTTGCGGTGCTGGGGATGGAAAAGAGGGTGTCAGAGAGCTCAGATCAGCACTCTACCAACTGAGTTCAGCCCTAGGCCCCCTGGGTATCTCATTGAGAGTATTTTATTCATACTGATATTAAATATCTTGAGGACGTATTCAAGAAAGTAGGGTTTTGATTTGAATGGACTTTGTCAGGAATTAAATATAACTTACTCATTGAGTATCATAATAAATATTTTCTACTAAACAGAATTAAGGGATGATAAAACCTTCAAGTGTGTTATATACACATTTATCATTTAAATAAAATTAACTCTTCAGTGAAAGATATTAGCAGTATTAGTTACACATAACTTTGTTGTTGCTAGGTAGCCATTGAGTTGGGATTTCAATGGCTAATTGGTTTTGGATTGCTTTGGGAGTGGATTGCCACATCTTTCTCCCATTTTTGCCATGCTTGGTGATCAAACCCAGGTCCTCAGAGAGTGCAGAGTTGTGCTCTACCAATTAAGTCAAACCCCAACCCCATATAAGTTTGTAATTATATGGTATTCTTTGCCAACCTTTAAAGCAGGTAAAGTAAGCCCTTCTCCTATGTTATTTCATTTTGTTAAAACATACTTCATGGTTTTTAACTTTTGCTTAAATTTCTTTAAAAAAATTTAGTATAAATTATGCTTCTCTAGTAAACTTTGACTCTATAATTTAAGAGATTTTTAACAGCAAGTAATTGAAAACTTGTGAGCAGCAGTAGGAGAACAGCCTAGTGCTTCTGCCTGTCTCCTGAGGGGCTCCCCCCAGGGACCTCCACTCAGGTAAAACTGGGCCCTTGGCTGCATGGCAGGTAAGAATTTCATGACAAGTCAGAGTGAAACAAAGTTAGTGAGCTTATTAAGTAGAGATAAGAGGCAGTGTACAGTTTAAATTTAAGCTCAATTATTCAGAGAAGAAGAGAGACATTTAAGAAAAGACTAGCACATACCCAAATATAGCTTAGTGGGTAGAGTGCAGCACTGCAGTCTCTGAGGTCCAGAGTTCAATTCCCAGCACCACAAAAATGGGAGAAGGACCTGGCAATCCACTTCCAAGGCAATCCCGAAACAGTCAGCCATTGAAAACCCTATGAGGGTCGTTATGAGTTGGATACCGACTTGACAACACCTAACAACAACAATAATAGCTAATACGTGTGATTCTGTGGGTTTTGAAGTCCTGCTATTTGGAGCATGTAAGCAAATTTCAACTAAATGAGATCATAAGGTGGTCCATGAGGTTCATTGTATAAGTTTACAGGTAACGAGTGTTGATAAGACTGGAATATAGGTCAAAAGAAGTCAAAGGAATCTGTACTATACATAAGTCGCAAGTCAAGGCTTATGTGTTGCCCATTAACATGGTCTGTAATTATGTTTGTGGGACTTTTCAGGAAAAGGATGATAGTCTTTTGTAGGCAATTTCATCTCAGCCAGACAGACGCTAGGAGTGAGGGGCTCCTCTCCTATTCTATATCACCCCAAATTTCTCCTGCCTCACATTTACTTATCAATGGCTTAAACCATAGGACATTTGTTGTTTGCCTAAAGGCATATGAATGATAAACAGACCACTTAAAATACTTTGTGATGTTTGTGATAGCAGTTATATTACCACCAGTTAATATTTTTGAAAAAAAATCTTAAATTATTATGCAGATTTTCACTATGTTAATCTGTGCCAGATCAATCACACATGCTGTAATTTTCATTGTGGAAAAAGATAATATCCATTAAAATGTCTATATACTTTTATTTTAAAAACTAGTTGATTTAAAGGAAAATAAACTATTTCCAATTCATATTCCATTACTCACTGTTGAATGCGTATACCCGATTAATCATCTCTCAGAATTTTACAACAAACAATCTAATACTACATGGTAAAGAGAAAGAGTGATTGGCATCTCTTTGGTAATCTCCATAGAAACGATTTCCATCTCTGCATTGCATGCATCAGCATTCCCACGTGTGAGTTTTATTTAATTACCTATCTTCATTTATCTTGGGGAATAAGATAATACTGACTCTAATATTCTATTTCTATTGTAATTAAAGATTCCATTTATTATTCCTTAAATACAGAAAAGGATTCCTTCTTAGCAGAGGCTTGGTTGGCCTTTGGGTTGTACTTTCATAAAAGCACTTAAAGATTGCCTTCTAACCATGGGAATAGGTGAACTGGACTTATCTTTTTCATTGCCCTTTCATCTGGAACGTTCCTTAGCTTTTTCTTTCTCTCTCTCTCTGTCTCTCTCTCTCTCTCTCTCTTTTTTTTTTTTTTTTTGCAGTACTAGGGGTTGAACCCAGGGCCTCTCACTTGCATGCTTTGCAAGTGCTGGACCACTGAGTTGCACCCCCAGACCCCCCCTTTTTTCTTTACTTTTTTGAGACAGGGTCTCACTGAGTTACACAGACCTCCTCTGGTCTCGAACTTGTGATCCTCCTGCCTCCACCTCCCAAGCCGCTGGGATTACAGTTGTGCGCCACCACACCCGGCCTTAGCTTTTTCTTGATGTTGACATTTCTGAAAAATGTAGGTTCATTATTTTGTGTAACATTCCTCAATTTGGGCTTGCAGTATGTGTCTTCCTGATTAGGAACAAGTTATACATATCTGTCAGGAATGATACAAAAGGGATGTTCTGTCCTTCTCATTGCATCTTATCAGCAGACATTTGAAAATAGTCTTTCTGATTCTTAGTGAGCAGCTAATTAGTGGGCTAAGGCAGTGTCTGACCGATCTCTCCACTGTACAATTATTTTTTCTCTCTGTAATTAATAAATATGGGAAGAAACCCTGAGTCATAATTTGTTCCTCTCTAAATATTACAGGTAAATTTTAATATCTTTTGAGGCTTCCTAATCTTCAATATCTCTTCAGTATATATTGGCTGGCATGCTCCTGCAAGGAAGTACTTTCCTTGATCTTCAGTTTAAATTTTTATCATTGTTACCACTATTGACTCATGGATTTTTATTTGTTGCTGTTGTTGTTAGGCACCATTGAGTCAATATTGGATTCATAGCAACCCTACATACAACAGGAGAAACACTATTGTCAGTGCTTCTCTGCTACTCATAGGGTTTTCAATGGCTGATTGTTTGTTCGAGTGGGTTGCTGGGTCCTTCTCCCAAGCCTACAACACCTGGTGTCCACAGGTGGTTTCCCATCCAAGTATTAACCAGGCCCTATCCTGCTTGGCTTCTAAGATCTGACAGGATGAGACCCCATAGTGGCATGGCTGCAGGCAGATTTTTATTTAGTAGTTTATAATCCATACCATTCATACATATTTTGATAACCAAATAGCCTACAAAAATTTGAAGTGTTTTGAAATTGCTAATAAGTATAAAGTTTTCCTTACCTATGGTAGAAACCAATTAGATCTCTGGATAGTTTTAGCATTAGCATACAAAGAATTTTATTTACTCATCTCCATGGAAGAAAATTTGACAGAGGTTTTAGTTGGCACAGTCTTATGGTAGGTGGTGGTAACCAAAAGAAAAGGTTTCCTTGAAATATAAATCTTCTCACTCTCGGAAAGTCTAAAACTGTTCAGTATGAACTCTACAGGAATATGGTTTTTTGTTTAACAAGAATGCCATTACTTATTAAGAATTACTACAATTTAAGTAATACCCGAGCATTCTAAGAAAACTATCTAGTACTTGTGAAGTAATGTTTGCCTCACTCACATTTTTTGTTTGTTTTTTCTTTTGGTTTTGGAGTTTTTGCTTGTATGTAGTATGGAGGGGTTAATCCCAGGGCCTCAAGCATGCTAGGCAAGTGTTCTCTCTACCCCTGAGCCATACTCCCAGCCCTTTATTTTTTATTTTAACACAGGATCTTGCTAAGTTGCACAGGCTGCCCTGACCTCCAGATTGTGACATTCCTGCCTCAGCCTATTGAGTTGCTGGGATTACAGGTATAACACCACGGCTCCTGACTCCTAGCTCATTTTTGAATAATGGTATCTATCTCATAATGCTGTTGTTGTTAGGTGTCGTGCAGTTGGTCTCCTACTCATAGCCACCTTCTATAAAACAGGGGAAACACTATTGTCAGTGCTTCTCTGCTGTTCATAGGGTTTTTAATGGCTGATTAATTTTTGCAAGCGGGTTGCCGGATCTGTCTCCCAAGCCTACAGCAACTGGTGTTCCCAGGTGGTCTCCCATCCAAGTACTAACCAGGCCTGACTCTGCTTAGCTTCTGAGATCTGATGGGATTGGATGCTACAGGGCAATGGCTGCAAGCTACCCCATAATAGATGCTGAAAAAGACTTCTAGAATGAGTGAAAGAATGATTGCATTTGGCGTAGCTGTGTTGAATAGAAAGATTAAGATTTTGGCATGAATTATTGTGACTAGGTATCTTGGAGTTCCTCTTCAGGATCCTTGGAGTCTCGTTGGTAAAAGAATTTAAAAGCAGACACAGAAAATCACTTGAGGATAACTTATTGGAGCTGGTGAGAAGCAAAGTGCCCTTTCAGGGAAGCTAAAATGGGGATTTAACCAGTGTCAGGAGAAAGGAGATGGAAACAGGAGGAAGAAATTTATACTTTCTGAGTTAGATGTCAGAAAGCTGTCAGGTTCAACAGTGAAATACTGTGAAGAACTGCCTCCAAGGGAGGGGCTTTCAGGGTTTGTTGTTGTTGTTAGGTGCCCTCAAGTTGGGGCCAACTCATAGGGACCCTATGTAAAACAGAACGAAACATTCCCCAACACTGTGCCATGCCAAGCACTATGTCAGTGCTTCTCTGCTATCCATAGGGTTTTCAATAGCTGAATGTTACAAGATTGTTCTCAGGAGTGGACTGCTATGTCCTTCTCCCATTTTTGCAGTTGTTGGGGATCAAATCTAGGGCTTCAGAGCACACAGAGCAAGCACTCTACCAAGTGAGTTAAACCTCAGCCCCCTTTTGGGGCTTTTAAGTTCATATCTCATTGTTGTTGTTGTTGTTAGGTGCCCTCGAGTCGGTATCCGACTCATAGGAACCCTCATAGGGTTTTCAATGGCTGACCATTTCGGGATTGCCTTGGGAGTGGATTGCCAGGCCCTTCTCCCATTTTTGCGGTGCTGGGAATTGAACTCAGGACCTCAGAGACTGCAGCGCAGCGCTCTACCAACTGAGCTAAATCGTATCTCATTAATGGACAAATATTCCTCCTATTCTTTGTCCTGGTCTTCAGTGTATCTTTTTGCATATCTTTTTGCTCTCTTTTTCTTTCTTTCTTTCTTTCTTTTTTTTTTTTTTTTTTTTTTTTTTTTTTTTTTTTTTTTTTTTTTTTTTTTTTTTTTTTTTTTTTTTTTTTTTTTTTTTTTTTTTTTTTTTTTTTTATCTTTTTTGGCTTTAGGTTGACATCTTCTTTAGGTTGGAAAACAGGATTTTTTTTTTCTTTCATATAGAAGGTGGGTCTTAACTCAAAAGAGGCCTCTTTTGCCTAACTCTGACATGGGAGGCACCTCTTGTTTTGTATGTAAAGGGTGCTGTTGGCCACTGAGTAAGCCTTTTGTGAAGGATACTGCCTACCATACTATTCACCAAGGATTTGATGTACCATCTTCGGACTGGACCTTAGATCAAGCCTTTTGTCTCAGAGGAGGCTAATACAATGACATTCACATGTCACAAAGTGGTGCCTGGGAAATAGGTGGCCACACAGGGCCCTTTCCACTCCCTGTCTGGCTGCCTGGCATCTCAATCTCTATCACTAATTGGAATAACGGTTTTCCACAAATCTTTACTTTCAACTAATATTTACTAAATCTCTCATTGATTGTTTGAATGAATTTAAGAACTGGAGATAGACTGGCTATTTGTTTGTATATTAATACTTTAGCAGAGGATTTCAATTATAACATGCAAGAAATCCTAAGAAAAGTATCTCTTGCCTGTTGGTGGTTGGTATATTTGGTTTTAAATCAATGTTTTAACACAGAGTGTTCATTTTTAATCCATTAAATCACAGAGTCCTGACCCAACTTGAAGGCAACTAACAACAACAACAACAACAACAACAACAACAACAACAACTCTCTGTAAGAAAATGTTCATGACACTGTAATTTCCATTATACAAAGCATAAAAGCACACAGCTGGAAATAAGGTTGAGATATAGTGTGATAACATACGCTCGAGAGTCCAATATAAATTCAGAGAAATAACATCAAAGAATTTGTTACTGTCCTATCAACAGGACAGTATGAATTAATGGGTTAAACCATACCTTCTAACTCTAACTCCCATTGTTAAAGCTTTAGTCCTCTCTTCTTAGGTTTTATAACTGGATAACTTTCTATCAGAGATTCTTTTGCATCCCTGGTAGATTTGTGTGTACACACGAATGGAATGTGATTTTACCAATAATGTGAACTAATATTTAAAACTTAACAAAGATTTTCCTGTGTGAATATCACTGTATTTATGGAGTACTGTGTGATATTTCCATATACAAATACATTGTGTAATGATCAAGTCAGGGTAATAGCATATTCATTACTTCAAACCCTTATTATTACCTTGTGGTGAAACATGGTACTTTCTTCTAGCTATTTTGAAATATGCAAAACATTGTACCATATAAATTTATAAAAATTATTTTGTGTCAATTAAAAAATACTTATAAAAAGAATAGAAATATGACCATACATCCGCTTCCTTCATTTTTATCATCTCAATGTATTAGAGCTTAAAGGATCATGGTTTTATGGGTATTTTCTCCTCTAACCATGTACTAACCTATACATGATGGCCAATTAATATGTATTTGATAGGTGAAATAATAGTGTCATGACATTGAGGTTCAGTTTATGAGAGATCATAATAATGTTAAGAAAAAATGAACTTTGGCTGCTTCAGGATCCTGCAGCGAACTGGATGTTTGATGCCCAAGTTATCAAATCCCTTCCAGTATCACTTTCCATGTGGGTAAAATGCTGATGATTATATATTTCCCCAGAAAACATATGTGTAACAATGATGACATACACCTCATATAAATAAGTTTTTTAAATTTCCACTAAAGGTTACTTATGTACTTTAAGCCTTTTGTAGTATAGTTTTATAAAATAAAAGTAAAATGTAATATCCATATTAAAAAGAAATGCATTCATTTAGAAAAAAATTGCATATTATTTCACTAATGATCTTCATTTTGTAGGCTAGATATTAGTCTAAGTTTTCAGACTTAGGGAAGTAGAAGAACAAGACTTTTCTTTGATCCCATGACATGCTTAAAAGGTATAAGCATACTCTACTGCCTCACTATGAACCAGGACACAAAGTATTATTTATTTATTTTGACATCCAATGAAGTAAGCAGATGTCTTCAAGTACAAAAGACTTGTGCTTTTCATAAAACCCTGGCCATGTTAACATCTTTCATGAACAAGTTGTAAAGATACCTTCTCAACCTCCAACCATTTTTGAATCCCCAACAGGAAAACAAGACAAAACAAAATGCAGTAATCTTTTCCTTAACCTAGAGCCCAGAGAATCCCCTTTACTACCACACTGAAACCACAAGACACAGTGCAGATATCTTTGTATATCTATAAACCAGGATATGGGAGAGCACCTACAAGTGGCATAGTTCTGAATTAGTGACTGGTATGCAATCTGTCAGCTGAAGAATTAACCTCATCCTCAACTGACTGCACTTTCTGGCTATAGAGCAAATCAAGATATGTTTTGAGGGGCTCAGGAGGTGGGAAGAGAGTACTTGAAAGAAAGAGGGAAGAGAGTACTTAAAAGAGAGAGGAAAAAATCTTGATTTGAGCAACGTGTATCTTTAATTTATTGTATGTTTTCTGTCCAATCTAAATAAACTCTTCTTCCAGAGGAAAAAAATAAGACTTTACTTTGATCTCCAACGTCCAAAGATATAATCATCCAAAATACACTAGATATGAAAGATAAAGCACAGAGCCTGTTTTTACCTATCTTATTTCAGCTCAGATTATTTGGACATCATGTCTACTTTTCATAAGTAACACAAATTTTGATAAATGTATACAATTTATTTTTGCTAAAATTGAAGAAGCTTTATATATTTATAAGAATGTTTGTTAAATGAATCAGTCAGCTTAAGTCAAATTGTTTAGTGCACCAAGGGTATAGTTTGCTGTACTGTTAGAGACATAGGAGGTCTCAGCCCAAGTTAAAACACTATTTAAGGCTGAGTGTGGTGGCTCACACCTGTAATCCCAGTGACTCCGGAGGCCAAGACAGGAAGATCACAAGTTCAAGGCCAGAGGAAACCTGGTAATTTGGGAGAACCTGTCTAAAAACAAAAAAATAAAAGAGCAGCTAGGGGTGCTGCTCAGTGTTAGAGTGCTCGCAAAATGTTTGAGGCCTCGGTTTAGCCCCCAGCACGACACACACACACACACACACACACACACACAAAATAGAACAAAACAACAAAACCAAACAAAAACCAAAACCCCAACAAGATACTATGTAAAGATAGGCATCAAATAAGGCAATGAAACATGGTTCAAGCCATGTTAAAATGTCACATATTACCGTTGCTTCTTACATTTTTATAGAGGACGTCTTTTTTGATTTTATCTTTATCAATTTTAAATGTTCTTTTTAAAATTAGTCCATATCAATTGTACAAAATAATGGGCTTCATTATGACATTTTCATGCATGTGTATTAGGTACTTTATCACTTTTATTCACCCCATTACCCACACTTATTCCCCTTTCTCCCCCCACTGATCCTCTTCCCTAATTGTCCTCCTCTATTTTCATGGCATGTTTTAAAAATTATTATTTCATATATGGTAGAAAACATGTTATTACTTGTCATTCTGAGTTTGGTTTATTTTGCTTTACATGATGTTTTCCAGTTCCATCCATCTTTCTGCCAGTGATATGATCTCACTACACAGCAGCCTACATAATTTCATCTGCTCTTTCTCTCAGTCTAGAAAGTTTCTCTTGCACTGTGTCTTATGCAGTATATACTCTTCTACTATATTTTTAGCTTCAGAATTAAATCTTTCGCTTCTAAACATGCTGCTTAGTTTTTTTGAAAATGTACTCAATCATTAAGAATCTGCTTGTCATTCCTTATATATTCATCTAACTTTTATTTCTTTAAATATTTTACATATGGCTTCCTTAGGTTTTTGATATTTAAAATATTTGAAGTTCTTGAGAATTTCTGCAGTGTCTCCAGGGTGGTTGCTCTTGTATGTTTGTGGATTTTCCATAATTTATTCAAGTTTGATTGAAAACACTCTATGTCCTTACTTGACATTATCAGCTTCATGGGTCTTTACTTAATGGAGATCCCTGGGTTCCTCCCATAATATAACCTATAGGTTGGCAGCTGCCCCACCTGACCACCATCAGTGGTCTTATTTGATAAACCTCATCTTCATAGCATTCAAGTTTTCTTTTATTGTATTTTATTTTCCTAGTTTTTTATTCTTTTTCTTTTTGGCAAGTGTGGATGTTTACTGGAATTTTTTTAATACTCTTGAGAGCCAAGGATTCAAAATCTATGAAGCTATAGCAAAGGTAACACTCAGAGCATCCTTTCTGACATTACTGTGACATTGTCCATTCTTAGGACAACATCCCATCTCCAATAGGTGTTAGGAAATAGAACACAGCAAGAAAGTGTCAACACATTCACAGTATATTTATTGCCTCATTACTTTTAAACACAGGATCTCATGTCATTTTCCTAACTAGGGTTTCTGAAAGAAGAACAAGTAAAAATATAATAGTCTTTGTTAGGAATTGAAGCCCAATTAAATTGGAGAGTCGGATTTTGAAATGAGTTTCAAATGTCTTCTTACATACCCAAACTGGAGCTCCATTTATTAAAGGTCTATGATCGTGGATTGGGAAAAGGACCTAGCAACCCACTTCCAAAAATCAATCCACCATTGAAAACTCTATGAACAGCAGAGAAGCACTGACAATAGTATTTCCACTGTTGTACATAGGGTCCCTATGAATGGGATACCCACTCAATGGCACCTAAAAACAACAACAATGATCATGGAAAAGATGATAGTAAAATGTCTTTTTGTTGTTGTTGTTGTTCATTTCTACCATGTTTGCTTGGGTAAGTTACAATTATTCTAGCCTTCAATATTCTGTCCAATGAAACAGTATGCATTTTCATTTTCAGGCACAGTGTTTAATTGGGAAAATTCACACACTTTTAAGAATATTGGTATCACATGTTACATTAGGTTCTTATGGAACTTAAAATGGCTTATACATGGAAAGTTTTTATTATGATAACTTTGTATAACTAGTTACTTAGAAAGAAATCAGGCTTTATTGACAGTAATAATATTAATTTTCTGTGCCACATTGTCAGGAAGTATAAACTGAAAGTAAATAGTCATCATCATCATAGCTGAGAAGGTGACAAGAGGTCATTGTAGTGTCTCAGGTCTTTTGAGTTATCAGGAATTTGGAAGGTTGTTTTTTCTATAATATGTTAATCTGTGCTTTTTATTTTTTATTTTATTATTACTTTTTAAAATTTATTTTGAGATACTAGAGGCGTGAACTCAGGGCCTCACCCACACATGTTTGCAAGTATCATGGAGTTGCACCTCCAGCTCATTTTTTAAATTTTATTTTGAGAAAGGGTCTCAACAAGTTACTGAGGTTGACTCTGGCCTCCAACTTGCTCTCTTCCTGCTTCTGCCTCCTGAATCGCTGGGATCACAGATGTAAGTCAATGGGTTTGACAGCGGCAGCTCTTCCTCCTCCACCTCCTCCTCTTCTTCTCCTTTCTTTTTCTTTTCTTCTTTTTCTCCTTCTCCTTCTTTAGTACAGCAAAACAAATGTCAAGAAAACATGGCAACCAACATGTCACATCACGGCCACTTGATGGTCTACACCTGATTCATGTTCATTGTACACTTTATATACTATGCTATATTTCTGTAGTTCTGGAATGCACTTTATTTCCTGTGACTTTAAAAAAAATGAATACTTTGTTTTTATATTTATTGTTGTGGTACTTAGAGGCTGAAATCAGGGTCTTATACATACTTTTCAAGTTCTCTGCCACTGGGCTGCACTCCTAGCCCATTTTTAATTGTTATTCAATTATTTTTAATTTTTAATTATTTTTAGTTATTACACATGCTTCCTCTGGCCTCAAACTCACAATCCTCTTGCTTCTACCCACAGAGTTGCTGATATCACAGGCATGTGCCACTGCACCCACCTCTGAAAAACTCAAATACTTATTTGACTGAAAAGTGATTGACCTTAAACCAAAAATACAGATTTGGACATGCATTCCAATGCCAGTTTTATACTTAGAGTCTCATTTCCAAGGCTAAGTGGAACTGGATTTTGAAGATTGATACTGTGGTAAATTTCAATTAGTATTTTTGAAACTATTTTATACCTATTTATTTAAATGATTCTTAAGTAAGCAAAAACATTGCAAAAAATAAATTCAATTTTTAAATATAATTTTAGTGGAGTCTCAAAAATATGCAGTAATAGTTTCATGGAAAATTATGCTGGATGTTTTCTCTATATAAATTGTTCATTTCTCTACATATTTGAGAATGAAATTCTGGAATCTGTAGTAATGAGATTTCCAAATGTGTAGTATTTTTCTAGTCTGTACACAAATTTAATTGTAGACATTGGGTATTATAGCTAACATTTTAAAAACCTACAAAATATTTTTAAAAATGTTTTAAAATAAAAAAAATTACTTTAATCTTTGACTCAAATTGGAGGGGTATGTGTATATGCTCTCTCTCTCTCTCTCTCTCTCTCTCTATATATATATATATATATATATATATATATATTTTATACACACAAAATTTGAAGATATATATGCAGTTGCCATATACTTATCTGATCTTTTATCACAAAGAGTTGATAACTTCCAAACACCGGCCACATACAACATACAACATATTCTTAATCATGATATTCAAAAACATCGCACTTATATTCACAAAAAATACAGCATGAATCATAATTTTTTCTGCTTATAATATAAAACTTTAGCATAATTACATTAATTAATGAGACAAATGAAAGAATGAATGTCTTTGAGTGTGTGCTGTGCTTCTCCACATTTCCATTAAAGTTATTAATGTATTTGTTAATAATGACTGTACATATGGGCATCAAATAATGAGATGACTAAGAGCTGAGAAAAGGGCTTATTAATAATAATATACTGAGTTAAACATCACTGACAAAACAGTAGTCTCCAGTATACATTATTATTATTATTATTATTATTATTATTATTATTATTTTACTTTTTTAGTTTCCTGGAATTTCTTCATTCGTAAAAGGCTCAGGCATGTTACTGTAAGATATTAGAAGTGATTTTGAGTAATCAAGAGTACATTGCATTCAGGAAATTTTCCATATTAATTCAATATTATTGTATTTTAATTCTATGAAGTGTATGAATTAACAAACACATACCACTGAGACTCACAAAATTATGGAATTGTCTGGAATCTCAGCGTCTGTCTCTAAGCTGGAAGTCTGAAAGGACGCCTAAGTTGTATTCATTATTGTCTTCCAATATTCTTTTGGGGGGTGTATTTATGCTCTGCAGTGAGGCTGGGATCACCTAAAAGACTTTGTCTTCCACTCAGTCATCACTATGAATGGGAAAGAATTGTTCTTTATTTTATCCCTGTGTACACTGATACTTTTAATTCTTTTTTTTTTTTTTTTTTTTTTTTTTTTTTTTTTTTTTTTTTTTTTTTTTTTTTTTTTTTTTTTTTTTTTTTTTTTGGCGGTACTGGGGGTTGAACTCAGGGCCTCACACCTGCATGCTTTGCAAGTGCTGGACCACTGAGCTGCGCCACAAGCCCATTTTTTTTTTCAACTTTTTTTTGAGACAGAGTCTCTCTAAGGTACACAGACTGCCTCTGGTTTCCAACTTGCGATCCTCCAGCCTCCGCCTCCCAAGCCACTGGGATTACAGGTGTGCGCCACTGTGCCCGGCCACTTTTAATTCTTTTAAATGATTGAATTGAGTTATACCATAAACTTTAAAGACTTTATGATCATTTTCTCCTTCTGATTTCCATTAATTATGCCTATTGTTTCTTTCTTTCAATATTCTTTCCCAATTTAGGGTTCAAATTGCATGCATTTTTCCATAGCACAAAAGTTATGTGTTTATGATAACAACAATCTTTTTACATTATGTCCATAATTTTCGATAAGACAGCTTTACATTTTTACAGTGCTTTACAATTCACATAGTACTTTCATTAATCATCTCACCTGCCTCTGAAATAGACAAGAAAACCCTTAATTCCATTTCAACCATGAAGACATAAGAGTTTGGAGAGTTAGAATGGCATCCAGGGCTCAGAAAACATATTTGGATTGAGCTTCCAGTCTTGCATCAGTGGTACATCCTGGGACACTCAGTGATACTGAAGAAGCCAAAGCCCAGTGACATTCCATAATAAATAACTCACACTTCATATTCTGTTTTCATAATGAGATCACATCTACACAATAGAAATAAAATGTGGCAATTATATAGATAATCTAGCTAACTGCTACTCCCTTAGCCACCAAATTCTTCTCCCCAAATAAATTAGATTGGTAAAAAATTTTTTTTTCTCTCATTAGTAAATACCAGATATTCTGGTCTTTCTGCCTAACAGTCATTTGTCAAGTGGCATAATATACCACCATTAGGCAGATGACACTAGACTCATTTGTTTAAAATTGCTTTAAATATATTTCTTAACATCTCCCCATCTCACACACACAATCACACATATACTCACACACACTCACACACACTTCACAGTTAAATTCTGAACCATAGAAGTTAGCATGACAAAGTGAAACTGTCAGAATGCCACATACACTGCCTTACCCTGATTGAAAAACTATCCCATAAATATACTTTACAGTGCTTGCCCAATCAGAGCATCAGATACCTCCCGTGTTCTCAAAGGCTTTTCCTAGGACTCTGAAAAAATATTCAATTAGACTCAAAATGCAAATACTATTAATCTTTTCTTACTCTTTATTATATCTAGTCAGCTAACATGCCCATATTAGCTTTCCTTGCCAAACTTTCATACACCATTATATACACAATATATATACCATCAATAATTAAATATAACTGCAAATGGAAGATCAAATAAACATAGACTAACAAAATATATGAACTCATTTATTAATTATCATCTATATTCCACCTGCCTTCAGCCATCTCTGATGAAAAAGAGTTAAAAGAGTACAAGGAAGCTTTAATCAACTTTAATTTAATTAGATCAACTGTAAATAAACCTTTAAATAGTGCTTTAAAAACACATTTAAGGTAATTAAAGCAGTTTGTAAGTCAATAGATGTCAAGTTAGAATTGAAAATGTGAAGATTAATATTTACAGCTACTGCTTAAAGACTTTAAAATGTAACTAAATTGTTTTGCTTCATAGAATATGTTTAAGTTAGTTTATTTTAAGCTCCTTTAGATTTTATATTTGAATATAAATTCTACTACTGTTAGGATTTGCATTTCTTTGGGCATGTGGGTCTTATCACAGATATTAGTCATACCTTGTACAACTATCCCATTTGCATGAGAATAATTGCCTATGAATGTAATTGTGCATGAAGTTAAAATAATTTAAAACATTCTCAGAGGGCAAAGTGAAAAGACAGCTATCATCACTTAAACACTATTAGTTACCGTATGTACTTGTCATCTAACCTCAGCTGCAGTCAACAGAACTTCATGGCAAAGAAAAAGGTTTACTAGGTCCCTCTAGTAATTGGCTGGAGAATAATCTTCACATTGCTTCCACATGTCTAGTTTTTCCTTGATTCCGCCTTCCTGATTTGAATGTGTAGATCATCTTGGACTACTGCCTTAACAGAGAAACTGATCTGTGAATCAAGATGATAATTTAGGTTTTATCTGTGAAAATCTGCTTTCTTAATAAGATTTGGTTTCCATATTTTATGCTGATTTAAAAACTTTGAAATATAATAATCCAAAATAGATGCTTGAGTGCATTTCCTTGACATGGACAGTAACAAGTGAAATGCAATTAATTTCTTGCACAATTAAGTTGTTCAAAATGGCCATTACATTGTACAATATGGGTTTCTTTCCGTCTCTCTTCATGGATAAATAAAAACTATGTAAGTTTATTGACTGGCTGAGTTACTGTCGGAACTCCAAGCTTCCCATGATGAAATTGATTCTCTTTTTTCCTACTTGTAGTTCCAAGGATTTGATATGAGAATATTACTTATTCATGTACCTATATTTACTAATAAGATATAGCATAAGTTCTGTTCATGTCATTATTTGATATTCTACTCATTCATGTTGTTTGTTGTTAGAGGCGGTTAAGTCGGTGTCCAACTCATGGTGACCCTCATACAACAGACGAAACACTATTGTCAATACTTCTCTGCTATTCATAGGGTTTTCAATAGCTGACTGTTTTTTGGGAGTGGGTTGCCAGGTCTGTCTCCCAAGCCTATAGCACTTGGTATTCCCAGGTGGGCCTTAGCTTCCGGGATCTGATGGGATTGGATGCCACAGAGCTACAGCTACAGGCTACTCATTCACAGTATTTCTATAATCATGAAGTTTCTTTTTATAAAGTAATTTAATAAAGTGAAATGCTGGCAAATATTTATCAACTGGTTATGCAGAGAAAAAACAGGATTGTGTTTGCTGATTATCATGGTGGTCTAAGATTTCACACTATGGCTGACATCAACCTACCAAAACATTGTCATCACAAGTGGACTTGGAAAGAGATGTGCATATTGGATCTTTGAAGCTGGATCTGGCTATTTTCAGTACAATGCTGAATTTAAAAGATGAAATGGCACATTATTTCCTTAAATGGTTTGTGGAGACTCTGCTAACTTCTCTAAGATTACCTATATTAATTAACTGATCGGATCTCTGTTTTTAAAGCAATTTTCATCTCCCAGGTGTTATGACAGACAATCACATACTGCATTAGGATTTAGAAAAAAGAAGAAAGCTAAAATAAGAAAATACAAACTACCCACCCTTACTGTTAAGCTTTGAGTACACCATATAAATTCTAAATTTAATAGGGATTTTATTTCAGCTATGTCAAGCAATTTTTAAAAATATGATTGAAGCAAGTTCAATATTGTATTGATATGATCTTTTACACATATAGTAGTTGGATCTATGCAAGAATTTTAATCATTAGTTAAATTTGAGAATTTATTTTCTCAAGCTATTACTGGCAAATATGAAGAATAAACATCTAAAGGAGAAAATACATATAATTTAAAGGTGGAGAAAGCATGCTGCATGGTCTGATCTCCCTTTTCTAAAATACAACCAAAGTTTCATTTAGTAATATGTGCAACAATCAGCAGGTTTGATATCATAACCCAAATGTACTAAACTGTTTTATCTTCTTCCAGAAGACCAGGAGATTATTACACACCTGTTTTCTCAGCATCTTGCTGATTTAGAATCTATATAATTCCTGCACCACACACTAACTTTAATGAGCTGGGTAAGTACACTATTTTTTTTTAATTTGAGAAACTTGCCTGTGTGACTAAAAGTTATAAACAAGATCTTTTACTGTATTATAAAGTTATAATACACATGTTAATACAGCAAAAAGCATATCTAGTCATGAAAAAATGTCTAAATTTTTTCATCAAATTAAAGCACTGTTTAATCAAATTCATTGAATTATTTATTTTTATGAAGCTGAAGGCCACTTTCACATACTTCATTTCTAAAGGTGGACTGCAAGTGTACAGAATCCTACATAGTTTCTCTTCACGTAATCAACATATGAATATTCTGCATCCAATGTCTGCTTTTCAGAAACAAGCACTTTTAGAACACAACTTGCTACACAGTGTTCACTATCTGCAGGTTTATTAGGAGCCCAACAATAAGTTATTTTAGAAGGAGAAAGGAAAAAATAAATCCATTCTTACTTGATTATATGCACATTGAACTAGTATTAATCTAGGAAAAATAAGTAGAAATATTTTGGCTTAAAAAAAGTCTTCTTAGTCTGAGTCATACATCTCAATTTTGAGCACGTGATTATTTGCAATTGACCACTTCACTTTGGCACATCTAACCCACTAGAGAAATTTCACATCACTCAGTTCTCAATGGACACATTTGCATCATGATTTAAAGATAGGATTGAAATTTATAACATTACGTTTTAAAAAATATATTAAAAATTCAGTCTTTTACTCAGTATGTTTACAGTAAAGGAGTTTGGGAAAACAATTCTTGAAAGTCTTTGGAGTATGAAGAAACTCATGACCTTGGAAAATAAACCTTGCAACCAGGAAAATCTCAATTTCTCTCTGACGTCCTTCTGGAAAAAACATTTTATTCCAATGGTTTGTACATTCTAATGGCTCAGAAGAACAATTTGTATGTCCTTGTAGCTGTGCTCCTCTTTGAGATGTGAACTGTAACAGAACTCAGTTGCTGTACTATCATTTCTCCATTTTCCATGCTTTATCTCCTTCACGTAGCTCAGGCTGGAGAAAAACCAGCATGTTTTAGAGAGTATAATACTATGAGGCAGTAAGATGGACCTGAACTTAGTGGAGATTGGAGCTCCAAAATAAATATAACACCATGTGTCAAATAAAAAAAGAAAAGATATTCTCCTGTACAAATCAGAAGAGATAATAGAAATCAATGAATAGACAGCAACTTTTTCTTAAAATCATACCTACACAAGCATCTCAAAACTATTGCAAACTTGAAGAATTATTTACCTTTTCTTATTTGGAACATTTCATATAATTTATTTGTAAGACAATGGTTTATGTTGCCTTAAACCAAATTTTACTAGCTTCAATTGAATGGTTTGCATTTCAGGAAGATACTCTGAGAATTTATATATTGTTAAATAAAATATTTTTGCTAACCAACAGCAATAAAATTCTGCAGAATTCTATCATATAGCAAGCTAAAAGCGTCTTTGTAAATTAAATTTGTCCCAGTTTTGGATATACAAGAAGTTCTAGGATTTCTCAATGCCACATCGTGTTCCTACCTGTCACTGACAATACTGTGAAGGTATGTATGGGACATCCTTGGCTCCCTGCCAACACAGGGCACTACTTCTCATAGAGGCCAGGTGCCTTTGCAGGTATACAGGAGAGTTGCTATCTATTCACAAACCACTGAGCATTTCTTTTTATCAAAAAACCCTTCAAATGCTCAGAGTCTGTGGTCAGTGCAGTCCCTTGGATAAGTCTAATAAACATATGTTTCACCAAGGCAGAAAACTGAACAGTTAAAAAATGGAGAAATATTTACAACCATTATTCTCCAGCAAGTGGAGTTCTTGCTTTCTGTATATAGTGGGTTTCTTTTTTATTTTGTTTAATTTTTGTTTATTTAATTAATTTATCTTTGCTGTTCCTTTTTCTTCAGTACATTGCAAATGAAGGTTCCAAGGCTAGGAGTACAAACTCTCTTGGCCAGTTCCATACATGTCTGCGAGTCGTTTGAAGCGAGGTCCCCAGTCACTCAGGTAGTCATAATTCTGATCAGAGTTTGAGCTGATGGAATCTAAGGAACTGAGTGACTCAGCGACGGAGCCATTGCCTTCGAAGGCATAGGTCTGCAAGGAATCGTAGGGGGGAGCGCCCGGGTCCACGTCAGCTTCTTTCAGTCTCTCCCAAATAAATTCCCTAAAAATGACATTATCCGGGATGCTCTTAAAAGTCGGGCGGCTCACGAACTGGATTTCCGGCGTCACGTCCCTCCGCGTCTTGGCGTCGCGCATGACGTTGAGGTTCCTCAGCGCCGCCATGTCGAAGGCCTCCGTGTCCTCCTCGCCCCCGCCCTCGTCGTCGTACCTCACGATGTTCTCTCTAATGTCTCTCTCTTCGTCAAAAATGAGGGGCTCTTTTTTCCGTCTTCTCATGGTGACGATGAGGAGAATCAACACTGGAACAAGGAGACAGCAAAGGGAACATTACAGTACGCTCACAGGCTGGCCCTCATCATGGCGAAAGTAGGCCTGAGACGTTGGCTTGGCTTTGCTTCCATTTATAAGGAAATAAACTGTCTTCCTACTTACCTGGGCGTTCACAGCAGTAGATGTGCTTTAAAATAGAACACTTTTATACATCAAGAAACTCTTCTCCACACCCGCTCAGAATCCGTGTCCTGCTCTAACCCACAAAGTACTTGATAGAACACATTGAAGGGCCAGTTCAAGACAAATATATAACAATTTCAAAGCCAGGAATACAAAACGTTCTTTTTGAACTCCTTAATTGCTGGAAAGGTAAAATGGTATTCATGAATGTTTTGCGTCTGATCTGCCATTTCAGAAGGCAATGGATTACAGAATTTGGTCAGGTTCTTTGAAGACATGTCTGCTTCTTGTCTATGAATATCAGCTGTTAAATAAAATCCAGCATGTCAGGCCATATGCAAAGATTAAAAGCTTCTCTATAATAAATTGAGTCTCCCTTTCATGTATGAAATACTGAACTTGGTCTTTGTGCATTACACCTAGAGACAGAATACAGGTTGTGAATTTTTCAGCATCAGCCAAAGATAGATTTAAGAAATAAATCGAGCCTTTAGCATGACAGATTTTCATCTTATATCAAATTGAATGTTAAATCGTGAAGCAGGCGGTAGTACAAGAAAGCAAAAGAGAACAATTACGCTGGATATTCTTTGTCATTAAACAAATTGAATATACTCCGTATTTCTAGTAAGATACATTAATAATAAGAAGTCTTTGCTGGCTACAAATGACTCCTTGAGAGCACATGAAATTTCATAGCTTCCAGAACTAAATTAAAAAGAGGTAGAAAAGTTATTTGTGAATTCTAGAATTTAATAATATGGAAAATAATGAATCAATCATCTGTCTAAAAACAAAATACATTTTAACAAATCTTCTTGCATTAAACTAAGTTTTGTTTTTGAAGTTCTAGAAGGCCCAAAATGTATATCAAGTAGATTATTGTTTGGGATACATTACTATCAGCATGTTTTTATTGGAGATCTTCGAAAATATGTGTGAAAAGTTTATTTTGTTTGATCTTTTTGTGACACTGTCCTTTCCTCTTCCATTTGGTCTATTCCTCATCTCATAAGCTTTACATTTTGTGCACAGGATACAGTTTAGCAACTGAGATGTATTTCTGAGCTTCTCATGTTGCTGTGACACATACACATGCTTATTCTCTTTTTAGTTCCCATTTACTACATTGAATGATCTCAACTGATTTCACCAAAAGGGCAGATATGGAATTTAAAAACTACAGTTTCCATAGCTTTCTTTTCTCTTGGATAGTCTGGCATTCATCCTCCTTCCTACTGGCTGGTCCTAGCTATAAATGATGATAATAACCAACTTCAATGTTCATGGGGTGAATCAAAGATAGGGATTTGGAAGTAATATAAGCAAAGGTTGCAGAACTCCAGGCACTTGCAGGCATGCAACACAGCAGTTTTTGTTGATTTCATCTGGCCCATCAAAAACATTAATTCAATCTTCCATAAAAACAGCATGTGAAAACATTCTGTTAACCTTTAACTGAAGAAAAGCACAAGATTAGATAATAAGCAAAGTAGAAGGTGAACAAGTTATATGGCGAGGCATGTGTCTTAAAGGCTAAATGGGAGCCAGAAAATGTGATAAGGGGAGAAATGATGGTGGGCAGACAGGACCTATCATTTGGCCTGCAATGATTGTCTGGGGCAGGTATTTTTCCCATTTGATGGTTATTTTAGACATAAATAACTGGTCTCTTGTCAATGTGATTACATGCAGTAACAAGGATGAGTCATACACTACCTTCAAATCCTTTGCAATTCCTAAAATGCTATCAGCTTGGTACATTCACAGAAGGTAACTGAGAACCAAAAAGGTGAGTAAAATAGTTCACTCAGGGAAAGACCTATCAGGAACTTTTCAGATACATGGATGAACAAAATAATTGTTTTGGATTTATAAGTCACTTTAGTTTGTTCAATCTTCAAATGTTGTTGCTGTTGTTAGGTGCCATTGAGTCAGTATCTGACTCATGGCGACCCTCACAGGGTTTTCAATGGCTGACTGTTTCAGGATTGCTTTGGGAGTGGATTGCCAGGTCCTTCTCCCATTTTTGCAGTATTGAGAATTGAACTCGGGACCTCTACCAACTGAGCTAAATCCCAGCCCCAATCTTCAAATATGGTCCTTGAAATAAAAGTTATTACCACATAAAGAAAGTGAAATCTAGTAGAAACTCTTCATGAGAAACTAGGCAGTTTAAAGTGGAGAATGGAAAGGTAAAAATGAAAGAGAACAGCAACGGGATGGGCTGGCAGTTGTTGCTAAGAGCCAGTGCATCAGTGCTACTCAGAGCTGCCCTATGTACAACAGAACAAAACATTACCCAACACTGTGCCATGCCCCACACTATATCAGTGCTTCTCTGCTATTTATAGGGTCTCTGATATTCATGACTGTTTCAGAATTGTTTCCGGAGTGGGCTGCCAGGTCCTTCTCCCATTTTTTTGTGGTGCTGGAGAACAAGTCCAGGGCCTCTTGAGTATGCAGAGCAGGAGCTCTACCAACCAAATCCCAGCACATAGTAGGCAGAGGCAGGTAAAAATGAGAAATTGATGGGGAGTAATGTCCAGTTGAAAGGGAAACAGTATAAGAATTCCCCCTTATGTGGGGGCGTAAGAGTTATGAAGAGGAAAACTGCTATGTAGTACCATGATTAGATGAATTTTAAATTTAAGTCAATGCCCAAGTAGGCAAAGAATTTCCAAGTTCCCAGTTCTTTGTTTTGTATAATTACAATAAATCTTGTTATACATATTTACTTATCAATTAATTATTTCTTATATTCCTCTGAAAATGAATTTCATGCTACTTGTAAGAGTTTGTGTGAGAAAGGGAACTTGCTTGGTGTCATTCGCATCTTCAGTAGAACTGACACCCAAGATCATCTATGGGTACATCAGCCACAGGTAAAATATGCAATTGTTGTTGTTGTTGTTAGGTGCCGTCGAGTCAGTATCCGACTCATAGTGACCCTCTGTACAATAGAGGAAACACTATTGTCAGTGCTTCTCTTCTGTGCATAGGGTTTTCAATGGCAGATTGATTTTTGGGAGGGGGTTGCCAGGTCCTTCTCCCAAAATATGCAATAAGGATGTTAATATCTTAGGGAGTTTTCCTTACTTTCCAATCTTGCTCAAAGTTAAGAAAAACCTGAAGTGTTTTGGAAGGTTAAATAATTTAACATTTCAATGTCTTGGGACAATATTAATTTCTAACTACTTGAACACATATAAAAATAAAATTTAACCTTTGCATAGAATAAGTATTAACTGCTCTTCAGTGACTATGGGGATAATCCCTGCATTAACAAAAATATTTTCTGTCTAAGTAAGCATATGTGTGTGTGTGTGTGTGTGTGTGTGTGTGTGTGTATAAAGAGTTTTATCATTTGTCTTTTCTGTCATATGGATTATACTTCTGGATGGAGACAGAAGAAAAGATTTAGGTCTAGTTGATGTCTAGCCATGTGAAATTTATATTGTAGTGGTAGCTCACGAATTCATGCAATCATTTAGCAAAATTATGTTAATCTTTTACCATAAGCAATAAGTGTGATGATATAATGCTGCATATAGTTTCAGACATAATGCATTTTCTCATGAACTTTATAATTCAGTGGGGCAGAAAGACATTAATCAAATAATAAAAATAAGTTTAAAAGTACAACTATGATAATTTTTCCAAAAGAAGGAAATGGGATCCTATGAAGATATATTTTAAAAGAAGTAGATCCTGATGGGGAAGAATTAACTGAGGATACTGAAAACAGAGAGCTTGGATGGGAGTGAATATGTGATATGGAAGAAGATTCTTGGCAAAGAGAACACGGTTACTGAAAATTTGAGGCCAGTGTGGCTGGAGAGCAAAGAAAGGTGGAGAAATAAGTTTTGGCAGGTAGGCATGAAGCAGACCTTACAGGCCCAAGGACAAGACTGCATGATATGATCAAAATTTTTTTAAAATAATCTTTCTATTGGACTAAAGATAAGAAGTAGAAAAGAGTTTGTGTGAGAAAGGGAACTAAAGTGCTAATATACAACAAAAGTGTAGTGCTGAACTAAATTTCTAGTTTCAGAATTCAATTTTATTGGCCATAAACACATGAAAAAATGTTCAACATCTTTTGCCACCATGGAAATGAAAATCAAATTACACTAAGATTCTCTCTTCCCCTAGTCAGAATGACTGTCATCAAGAAAACAAAAAAGCATCAAATGTTGTTGAGAATGTGAGGAAAAAGGAATCCTTACACACTGTGAGAATGTAAATCAGTCTAGCCACTATGGGAATCAGTATGGAGGTTCCTCAAAGAACTGAAAATGGAACTACCATGTGATCCAGTCACACCACTTCTGGGTTTATACCCGTAGGAATCTAAGTCAGCATATAGCAGAGATACCTACAGACCTATGCTCACTGAGGCACTATTCACAATAGCTAAGTTATGGAATCAGCCTAGGTGATGTCAATGAGGAATGGAAAAGGAGAATGTGGTAAATGGACACATAAAGAACAATAAAATTATATTGTCTGCAGGAAAATGGATTGAACTGGAGATCATCATGTTAAGTGAAATAGACCAGTTTCCCAAATACAAGTGTCAGATATATTCCCTCATATGTGGAATTTAGGGACAAAAAGGACATGAAAGTAAAATGGGGACCATTCTGAATGTGGCTGAATACTACTCCATTGTGTATATTTACTACATTTTCTTTACCCGTTCACCCATTGATGGGCACCTAGGCTGATTCAACACTTAAGCTATTGTGAATAGTGCTGCAATAACATGGGTGAGCAGATATAAGTAAGTCTCATGCTGACTTAGATTCTTCTGGGTAGCTACCAAGCAGCAGTACAGCTGGATCATAGAACAGGAAATAACCACAAGAAGTGACAAATTAGATTACATCAAATTTAAAGCATCTGCACAGAAAAGTATCCGTTTAACAGAGGAAGAGCAGCCCGTAGAATGGGAAGAAATCTTTGCCAGTTATTCATTTGACAGGGGATTAATAGCCAGAATATATGGAGACCTCAATGAATCAAGCACAAACCCCTCCAAATAATCCAATCAATAAATAGGTAAATAAATTGAACAGTCCTCAAAGGAAGAAGTATGCATGGTCTATGAACAAATAAAAATTTTCAACATCCTTAGCCATCAGGGAAATCAAAACTATATTGAGATACCATCTCACCCCAGTCACAATGGTTAGCACCAAGAAAAGAAAGAACAACAAATGCTGGTGAGGATGCAGGGTAAAAATGAACCCTAATACACTGTTGGTGGAAATGTAAATTACTGCAGGCTCTATACTCTATATGGAAATCAGTATAGAGGTTCCTGGAAAAAAACTCAACAACAGTTTTTTAACAAGCACTATACTAAAGTTGTAAGCTCTCTACAGAATGATTTTGTTCTCTATAGATTTATCTTAAGCACAAAGAATGATATATAATAGTACAGGTGCACTCAACAAATATTTGTTCAATAAATTAACAAGGTACAGACAATTTATCTCTTTCCACTAAATTCAACATGTTGTATATTAAAAATCACTTAACCATTATGTGATGCATTAAATTGTAGTAATATGGAATACACAAGGAAAATATATATGAGAAAGTGGTTATTTCTGTCCAGGATGCTCAAGAAAGCCTCACAGAAGGAATGGCACTTGAACTATTACTTGAAAGATGAGTTAGCCTTCATGGAAAACAACTTTTTTCTCTTTGATCTCTATGAACAAGTACACTTTCTCATCAGACATAAAAGAGTTATCCTGCTGGGTGCCACGGTGCATTCCTGTAATCACAGTGACTCAGGAGGCTGAGGCAAGAGGATCTGGAGTTTGAGGCCAGAGGTGGCCTGTGCAACTTAGCAACTGTCTCAAAATAAAACTTTTAAAACAGAGACTGGGGGTGCAACTCAGTAATCGAGTATTTGCCTAGCAAATACTAGTCTTAGTCAGTCTTCTCTAAATTTTAATCCCCACACTGAATATTAAATGAGGAAACCTATTATCAGTGTACTTATTGCATGTAAATCTGTGCTTGAAAAATTAATGTAATATAAATGAAAGAATCTGTAAACTCTTTATACAAATTAAATTATTCATCATATACAATGATTCATATATATATATTTGAAGATTAGTTTTTTTAAAAAGTAAATTTTGTATTGACAGGTTTTATTGATTTGTTAAAATCAAAATAGTTTGGATTTTGCTAAGAAAGCTGTCTGAAAATTTAAAACTATATGTATGTGTTTTACATCAATGGCTCACAATAAATTTATTTCAGACAGCTGACCTAAATAATTCAAAAATTCTGGAAAAATCTTAATTGCATATGGTTCTTAGTTAGTCTTCTCTAAATTTTAATCCCCACACTGAATATTAAATGAGGAAACCTATCATCAGTGTACTTATTGCATGTAAATCTGTGCTTGAAAAATTAATGTAATGTAAATGAAAAAATCTGTAAACTCTTTATACAAATTAAATTATTTATTATATACAATGATTCATATTCATGTGCAAGTAGGACTTAGTCTTTCAATATCTTTCTATTTTTTAATTCTTCAATGTTCTTTGATTTCTTTGATTTATGTACAACTTACTAAAAATCTGTCAAAGTTGCTCTTCTGGCTATTAATTAAGTTTTACAAATTTTCTAATAATTTTGAATTGAATTTGGATTTTATTGTCTTCATATCAGAAATAACAGTGATTTCTAGGCATAGTGGTGCACGCCTTTAATCCCAGCAACTCTGGAAGTGGAGGCAGGAGGACTGTGAGTTCAAGGATAGAGGCAGCCTGCATAACTTAGCAAGGTACTGTTATAAGAGAAAAGGGAAGAGGATTCTGGGGGTGCAGCAGTGCTGCACTTGCAAAGTATGTCCATAACCCTAGGTTCTACCTCAGTACCATTTAATTGGAAATAATTTCCTGACATTTTCCAACCAATACTTTATCTTCATTTACACTCAAATTTACTAGTTTGTCTTTTCTGTAAAATTAGCCTATTCTATACTTTTATTTTCATAAATCCTGATTACTCTTAAACTAGAGCAATATGAATTTTCCATGTTATTTTTCAGGGACTAAGGTGACTAATGACTTTCACGTTTGCTAACTCCCATGGATGCTTTCTTGTCCATTGTTTACATGGTATCTCTGTTCTATTTGACACAGAACCTCACCCAGGAAACTCAATGCAGTTCAGCCATCTTAAACTCATGGAATAGAAGATGGGGCTTCCTGTAGCCAGTTTAAGAGAGAGAGATGAAAAGAGAGAGAGAGAGAGAGAGAGAGAGAGAGAGAGAGAATGAATATGAGACAGAGAGATGTTTTATTTTCTTCTCTATCTTCTGGGCTGTTCTTTTCTAAGAAATACAGGAGTCTTCCCCAAATCCTAGACTTGGCTTCTTCCCCTTTTGGCCTTATACTTCGTAGGTGAGGCCTATGAAGACCAAGAGTCTACCACTAGTATTATGGCAGTGCTGGTGTCCCTGACATCTAAATCTCCCTCCTGTCTCTCTCAATGACCAGACCATATTGCAAATTAACTTCTCACAATTTGTATTGATAATGAAAACAAACTTAGCTGCATATAATAAATTTCCAAAAATTGCAATTATAATTCACATTATTTTGTTACTACCACTTCTTTTACTAATAAAACTTTGTACCTAAGTACCTCTCACTCAAAATATTCAAAGCTTCTAGGTTTAAATTCATTAACTTTCATCTAATTTGTTTCATTTCTTGTGCTTTTTTCTCAGATAAGGGAATACTCAAACCAGAAACTTCTAGGTTATCTTTGATTCTAACTCTTCTCTTCCTCCTTGTCTTCATGTCTTGTGTGACTCACACTCCAATCAATCAATTCTTAGAAACTTTAACCCATAGAGTACATCTCAAGTCCCATCCCTGAGCCCACTAACCCTGCCAACTTAAACATCTCATCTGCTTTGAATTTTTAATATTGTATTTCCGTGATGTGTGGATCTTAGCACAATAAGTTACCTCCCTCTGTGCCAGTTTCCTCCTCTCCAAAACAGAGATAATAATTTTCTTTTGCTAATAGGAACTGCTTCATAGTAATTTTATGACGATTAAATAACTTTGTACTTATAAAGAACTTAAATCTATAGTAAGTATTATCTATTTTTGTTTATAAATAACAGTTCATATCTTGTGAACTTATACCATAAAGTCTTACAAAATTCAGTTCCAATTTTTTTCAGGTCTGGTAAATGGTGCACAGAAATAAATATACTTTACCATCTAGTCACATTATGATTAGGATGATTTCTATTAATTTAGTTAACTTATATGATATTAATCTATTCTATCTAGATGATAGAATAATGAATAATAGAGATACTTAGTCTTTTTTTTTGAGGGGCTTAATATACGTAGCTAAGACTGTAAATACAGATTTTGATGAATCACATTCTTGGATTCATTCCAAAATATTTTGTCTCCTATATACCTATATACCTTGAGCATATGAGGGTTAAAAGAGAGAGAAACAGAGACAGGGAGTATCACACTCCTCTCAAAGTGCTTTAATATTTGAGTGAAGCAAACACATGCACACACATTTACAAATTTTGATAGATGATAAAATAAACAAGTATTATGATAGAGGATAGCTAGTGTGAAGGGTGCTTAATTTAATCATGGTGTTGAGGACATTCTTTTCAAGCAGAGAACATGGAACCTGGGGCATAAAGGGCCATATGAACCTGGAGGGAGCCAGGGAGAATGTTTCGGGCAAAGGGTGGCATGTTTGGAAATAATAGAGAGAAATGCCATGCAGCTCTTCTTCCTGAGTGAGGGAAGGATCAGACAACTTGAAGTGAGCAGGTGGCAGGATATGCCTGGTTTTGTAGCCCATAAGAATCATCTGGGTTTTATTTAAATACATTTGATACTCTGAAGTGTTTCAAGCAAAAAAAAAAAAAAGAAAGAAAGAAAAGAAAATTCATTGCTGTAAAAAGTAAAATGATAGGAGGAACACAGGGGTGCTGGTTGTGATCAGAAAACAGATGTCATCAGAAGTGATATCTTAGTTAAGTTCTAAAGGATGAAGAAAAGCCAACTTGTCATTTTGTCTAGTGCTATGGAATCAGATACACACAAACTCTCTGAGGCAAAAGACCATTATTTTAACTTGTACTTTTGAACTCTCTCTACCCTTGATATTCACAAAGAATAAAGATTTACAATTGGTAAAATCCAAGTGGGAGGTTGAGATAAACTACATATCCACTGTAATATTTTAAACTTATAACAATTAAAGGGTCCTTGACATGTCTAGTGAAATATTTCCTTTGTTTATCTTTAATCATATACCATAGTTCTGATCTTTTCTGGAGCACATGAATAGCTCTGTGGCTTTGTTATTGTTGTTAGGTGCTGTTGAGTAGTGTCTGACTTATAGTGACCCTAGGTACAACAGAGGAAACACTACACCAACACTGTGCCATGTCTAGCAAAATGTCAGTGCTTCTCTGCTATTCATAAGGTGTTCAAAGGTTGACTGTTTCAAGAGTGGGCTGCAGGTCCTTCTCCCACTTTTGCAGTGCTGGGGATCGAACCCAGGGCTTTGGAGAGCACAGAGCATCACTCTACCAACTGAGCTAAACCCCAGCCCAATTCTATGGCTATTAACATGAAATTATAATTTAAAAATATTTAACCTGTGCATATCCATTTCCAGAAAAAAAAATTAAGGAGATAAACTGAATCTCAGAAAAATGTTCTAAAATGTAGGAAGTTAGAAAAAAATGAAAATCAGGATCCAATGGAGATATTCCTTATGAATAATGACAAAAGTGAAGTCTAAAGTTCCTTTCTATTACTTTCTATTACTTAGTACATTCAAATCATTTATGGCTCATTCACCATGCACAAACGGAATGCCTTTCATATGTCAGATTACCAATTTATGAGATGCTACCTATATTGATAAAATAATGTTCACTCCTTGCTTTCAAATGCAGAACACTGGAGGAGACAGACAAGGAGAAATACTAATAAAGCCCAAAATTCATGTCTGATGGTTGTCTCCATGGCTATGATTGGTGTTCCAAAGACTATTGTGCCCCTGGTGTTACAGGAAACAGTGTCCACCCTGCAACAGAAGCCAAGAAAGTGAATCCTGAATAGAAAAAAAGGGCCAGCCACTTGTGGATTCTGGATAGAGGTATCCCAGGCAGAATGAGTAAGGCAAATTAAAGCACATGAAACAAAACAAAATGAGTCTAAGAAAATACAATGCATGACATTTAGACAAAGTACACTGTATGTGTGGACAGGAATAAGGCTGTACTGAGAGAGAGAGTGAGCGAGCACAATTTGGCCTGGGAGTATGTGTCATTTCAGTCTGTAGACAATGAAGAATCATGGAAACATCATTTTAAGCTGAGGTGTGTTACTCTTTCTGCAGTACTGATGGATTAGATCTGATGGAGAATGGGGCTGTTGCCATCATCTGTTTGAGAAAAGATGAACCCTTGACAAGATCAATTGCAGCATCAATAGAAAAAATAGCCCTCAAAAACTGACAAAGTAAAATTGAGGGCTGATTATTTGTGAAAGACAGAGCAGAGAAGAGAAAAGTCTGACTGGTACCACTGAGGAAAAAAAAAACATGAAAATAGGGACCAAATCAGGAAAGAGGCGATTTGGGATTTGTTTTGGATTTGATTGTTTGGGATTTGATATTTCTATTGAGATTTCTCATTTGAGCTAATAATAATAGAACAAGAACTACACATATTTAGGCTTGCTGTAAAAAGTTATGAACTAGAGATTTGTAAAATCCTGTGCTGAAAGGACATGATTATTCCATGCTTCAAGACAGGGAAAAGTTGAATTACAACTGAACTGAATCATTTCAACAAGTAATCCATGGTGCTTTTCCCTTAAATGTGAGTTAGAATGACCTCACTTGAGTTTGAGCTAAGACAGAGAAGAACTTCTAAGTACAATGAATATTTTATGCACAAATCCAATTTGTATATTTTGGTTATACTAAAATATACCCTTAAATTTAACATATATAATTACAAGTGTGTTCCCTCAAAATTGGAAGTAATGGAAGATGCTATAAATTTGACACTCAGAATTAGCCAAAGAGATGAAAAGTCACTGTGGGAAACAGATCAAAGGCACTGCTGTCTCTAATCTGTCAATGTATAGGTTTGTGGTACTCAAAGACTTTTAGGTATTTTCCCAGAAATACATGGGTCATTCATATTGGAAAACACATATGGGAAAAAATGCTTTATCAAGAACATATATCTGACAATGCTGCCTAGGTTTGGGTCTTGACTCTGACCCTTATTTACCCAATAACATTTTGTACATTTCCTATAAACTTTAGTTTTCTCAGAGAAAAATTCATACAATAATAATAGTTGCGTAGGAAGTTTCCATGAGAACGAGACAATGTTTGTAAGGTACTTAGGCTGATGCCCAGCTTCTATTGTGAGCTTACACTACGTAATTCATTTTTCAATCATTCTCTTTCATGCTTGTCTAAAAGAACCCACTTGCTACCATAAATTAGCTAACCGTAGCCTGCCCATTATATCTTGAGAGCACCCTGTGAATCATGTTCTATTGTTATGGATTATGATGAAGACAAGTTTTTACACAGTACTACCATTACTTTTCTTAGTATATTTTTTTATATCAGCAAAGTTTGGCATCACTTATAAAACCAGAGAAACATTTTCCAGTTGAACAAAATTATAAGCAGCCACGAGAGCAGGAGGCCAAATATAGTTCAGATTTGGTAAGTCAGGGAAGCAAAATGAAAAGATGCATGACAGCTGAATGTCAAGCTGCCCATCCCAAACACATTGGAAGAGGTAGAATTCTGTGCAGTGAATGGTGAGTTTCTATAAACACCTTATTATACCTGAGTTTACGAAGCTGGGCCAGTCTAATCCTAATAGTGTGTGAAAAGCAAAGAGCTGGAAGGAATGATACAGGACTTCAATTACTTAGAACTTAAGGTCCAAGTAGAGGGAAAAATAACCCCAAAACTTAGTTTAGTAAATTCAGTAGCAGCTTTAGTGAGCAGAATACAGTTTACTTGTGCACAATAACAAAATGTGGCTTTAATATCCTCAAAATAGATGAATAATATTTAATATTGAACCTATTTAAACCAAAATTGTTAAAACCTTTTCTCTTAATTTCTTAAAATATACTAGAGTAATAATTTAATGTGTTATTCACACATTCCTTTTCTTTAAGATGCTTTAGCCTGACGGAAATCACGGTATTTGTCAACAAATATGAATTTAAGTATGACACAATACATAACTCAGCCTGCAGCGGTAGCCCTGTGGCATCCGATCCCATCAGATCTCAGAAGCTAAGCAGGGTCAGGCCTGGTTAGTACCTAGATGGGAGACCGCCTGGGAACACCAGAAGCTGTAGGCTTGGAGAAGGACCTGGCAACCCCCTCCCAAAAATCAATCTGCCATTGAAAACCCTATGAACAGCAGAGAAGCACTGACAATAGTGTTTCCCCTGTTGTACAGAGGGTCGCTATGAGTCGGATACTGACTCGACGGCACCTAACAACAACAACAACAACACAATACATAACTAAATTGGTGGTGTTATTGTTATTTATGGGGCATAATTTTTATTCAAGGTTTAGAATACTAGAGTATCTTGTAAAATATTGATGAAATTTCTGCCTGAAAAATAATTGAGGCACCTGTTCAATGACTGGTATCATGAAATTTCGATCTGGTGATTCTGCCTGTCACTCAAGTTGTACATGGTATAAATAAAGCAAACCTCTCTTCTACTCCTTTTGGATCACCTCTTTCTTTAGAAAACTCATGTGTAATAAGTTGGAGAGAAAGGTGAGAGCAAACGTGAGAATGAAAGAGAAATAAGAAAAAAATCACTCATCAAGTAAGAAAAATACAGAGGGAGGTGAAGACAGAGTTCACCTTTAGATAACGTGAATTTCCAGTACTGTGGAAGAAAAGACTATACAAGTGTTAGTATTTTTGTATTTTCAAAGTTCATTTTCTCTGTGGTTTAATCCCAAAGCAGTGATTTAGAATAAGGAGACCTGGTATTTTATCCCATGTTAGCTTCTTCTTGCAAATCCTATCTGTATCTGTTTCTCCCTCTGTGAAGTACAGAGGCTTGAGCTAGGATTGATCTTTGAGATGTTTTTCAGTGTTAACATTCTGGGAACTTCAGTGTTATCACATTTTGTCAAGTTAAAGTCACTTGAACTTTTCACATAACTGGACCACGAACTTGACACATAGTACAGTGCGTTCCTTTTTTGAAACTCCAAAGCTCAGAGGCTTCTATAGTTTGATCATTAATTGAACTTGAGTCTTACACCCTCTTTTTGCAATTATTGCCTTAATTCTCTTCTAGCTCTATTTGTTTAGAAGTTTGAAGTGGGTTGAGTTATAAAATTTGGTACCTATGTCTAGAAACAAGAGTCACACTACTTTTTGAGGTGTTGAAAATAATGAGCCATTTGTGCACTAGAAATCAAGCACAAGTCTGGCTGTACACTCCATCTGCCGCCCCTGTGAATATTTGATTCCATTGACTTCCGCCCCTACCATGTGAAAAGCCAGTCTATAATAGTGAAAATGTAAATAAAATAGTACAAAACATATTATTTATCTCCTACCACCAAGTCCGAAAACAAAATACAAAGGTAGTACAATTCTGAGCTGAAATGCTGGCATTTGAAGATACTGGTTATATTGTAGGGTCACCATAGAAATGAATGTTTGCCAGCAAAAGCCCTTGTTTTGAAATTGTTATTTCAGTGCAATCAAGTATTGCCTTCACTTATAATTCACCAGAAAGAATAATCATACTTACCTAACTTTTTTTTTTTTTTTTTGAAGCAAGGACTTGCTGTGTAGTTCAGGCTAACCTGGAATTCCTCATGTAGACAAGGCTGGCCTTGAACTCACATTGATCCTTCTGCCTCCAACTCCTGAGTGCTGAGATCACAGGCATGTGCCACCATCCTCTATTTACCCAACTTTTGACAAAATCTCCCAAGCCAATATGCACACACATATATGCTTACATACACATACATATGTGTTATAACTAAGAATGAATTCTAACAAAACTCAATTTCAGTTACTTTCAGTAACTGCTTGATGATTCTCAACTAGTTAGAATACTCAAGCAATCTCCATTGTAAGGAATCCCAAAGTCATGTTGTTGTTGTTAGATGCCCTCGAGTGGGGTCCAACTAACATTGACTTTCATAGGGTTTTCAGTGGTGATTGTTTTGAGCTTGCTTCAGGAATGGGTTGTCATGTTTTTCTTTCATTTTTGTAGTGCTGGGGATTGAACACAGGTCCTCAGAGAGTTTGCAGCAGCACTCTACCAACTGAGCTAAACCCCAGCACATAGGTAACCATATTTACTAAAAATGAAACAAGCCTCATCAGACAGAGAGGTTTTAAAAATCAAAAGTCAATTTACTATTGGCGATAATTAAATTTAGGGAATATAGTTTTTCCTTATTCCTTTTTTTCCATGGCATTAGGGATCAAATCCAAGGTCTTGCATGTGCTAGGCAAGTGCTCTATCATTGAGCTGCATCCCAGTCCCATTTGTACAATTTATTTTGAGATGGGGAGTCCTAAGTTGCCACTGGCCTTCAACTTGAGATTCTCCTTCCTCAGCCTCCCCAGTCACTAAGATTATAGGCATGTACCACAGTGCCCAGCTGTGTCTGGTTCTTTTTAGGTATCTAATAATGGATCTTGTTTGGGATAAACTGGTTAAGATTAAAAGGTGTTCCATATAACATTTACCTATCCTTTCCCTCTTTCTCTGATTCTGTATTTTCAGGCTGAAAACACTGCTATTTTAAATATGAAGGAAATTTTAAAATGTTCCTATGTAGGTTATTATGCTTCTATAGAGTAAATATGCAATTTACATCTTTATTTTTATGCTTTGAAACCCAGTAAAGCAATAAAAAATTGTTCACAATGGTTCCAATCTTTTTCAAATTTACTCTGGTACCTTATATTCTAATCAGATTCTCACTGGGAATTACTTGCCATTTCTAATGAATTTCTGAAAGTTCCTGCCACCTGTGTGAAGCTCTGTGGAAAAAGTAGTTTAATTATTTTCTCTAGATTTATTTGCATAGCTGAAGTTATTGAAGATAATAACTTCCATTTTTATGAGACTGTTTACAATGTATTAGTATAACTAGGTCTTAGTTTGTTTAATAGAGTGAAGGTTTTTGCTTCATCAATAACACTTAAATAGATTGAATGTTCATGATGTGGTAGGCTGTCTGCTCCTCGCATGAATTATCTCATTTAATTCTCACAACAACCTTATGAGACTAGTTCTAATATTTCCCCTTAGAAAGCTTGTTGTTGTTGTTGTTGTTGTTGTTAGGTGATGTCAAGTCAGTGTCTGATTCATAGTGACCCTAAGCGCAACAGGTGAAACACTATTGTCATTGCTTCTCTGCTATTTGTAGGGTTTTCCATTGCGGATTGACCTTTTTTGGAGTGGATAACCTAGTCCTTCTCCCAAGCCTATAGCACCTGGTGTTCCCAGGCGGTCTTCCATACAAATTCTAACCAGACCCGACCCTGCTTAGCTTCCATGATCTGACAGGATGGGATGCCATGCAAGTAGGGCTGCAGGTTTAGAAAGCTAGCTCCAGAAAAACTAATATTCCCCTTGTGAAGAACGAGTGCATTTTGGAGGCAGAAAGCTAGCTACAAATCGAGATTTTAAGCATCATTCAATGCTGGCAACCATTGTAAATGCTGCTTTTATAAAAATATGTTATAAATGGATTTACTAATTCCATTAAACCTCAAGAACACACACAGGACGATCTCAGGCGCAATATTAAGTGCTTGTCGTCTTTGTTCTAGGAAGTTACACTGTGAAGGAGAAAGTTGCTTTGGAATAAACCCATTATCCAATGGCAATGTTGGATGCCTCCCAATTTTTAAAAGGATACTGCATAATCTTCTATGCAACTGCAACCCTAATATGAGTTATAAATCTAGTTTAACCAAATAATAAAGTTATCATGGATGAGTACAATGAAATATGCTAACCATTCTTAGGAAATTATAATGTGTGCATTGCTGAAATCTCACTTTTAAAATCCAAAAATCATTTTAAAAATCTATGTTAAATATTTTCTGAAAAAGTTTACTGCAAGGCCATAATTTCTAAAATAAGCATACTATGAAAACAGTATAGAAAAAGTCCTTCATAGCCTAGTGCATCTCCTCTGTAGAGTATTCTAAAGCAAAGAAATAGGATGAAGCAAATTAAACATAAAAATCTTTAAAAAAAGCATCAATTCTAAGCACCTGGCATATATCCTCACTATTATTTTTGTAAAGAAATTGACATTCTTTTACTCGGTATTATACTTTAAATACACCCCTGGACAGTGTGGCCAGCTAGGGAGTGTGACTTAGTAAGAAAAACACCATCCAGTAGAATTTTGCTCACGTTTTTGAGAAAGTACTCTAAAACAGTGGTCCCCAACTTTTTGGTACCAAGGACTGGTTTTGTGGAAGACAATTTTTCCCTGGCATGGGGAAGGGAAGGACAGTGGGTGGTTTCGGGATGATTCAAATGATGGGGTGGTTGTTGTTGTTGTTGTTAGGTGCCCTCGAGTTGGTATCCGACTCATAGCGACCCTCATAGAGTTTTCTATGGCTGAGTGCTTTGGGATTACCTTGGGAGTGGATTGCCAGGGGCACGTAACAACAACAAAATGATGGGGAGCAGTTATAAATAGATGGAAAATGAAGTTTGGCCCACTCTTCCCACTGCTCACTTCCTGCTGTGTGGCCCAATTCCTAACAGACCCAGGATCTGTACCAGTCTGTGGCACAGGGGTTGGGGATCCCTGCTCTACAGGAGTAGAGAAGGAAATAGGAAAGCCTGAGATGCACGATTCCTGTTGTAACTGCTCCTACAGAACAAGCAGTGGAAGCAGTACCTACCCAATAGCGTCAAGACACAGGCGAGTATGGCTATCAGGGCTCCTGTACTGAGACCGGCAGGGAGGACATAGGCCTCTGCATTGCAGGTCTGGGCTATGCCATCTGCATCACAGTCACAGACTCGGATGGTGAGGGTGTTGGTGCTGCTAAGTGAGGGAGAACCACTGTCCACAATGAAAATTGGCAGGTAGTAAACAGATTGTTCCTGTCTCCTGAAGCCATTTCTTCTGGTTAGTATTGAGGCTGTGTTATCTAGGAAAAAGAAAGCAAATGCTCTATAAAATTTCTGATGAAATCAGTCTTCCCAAACTTTAACCCTGTTTACTTTGATTCTTGAATTAAGGAAAGGTGCAAAATTGTACATATTTATTCAACAACTCTCATTGAGTTCCTTTGGACAGAGAGACATTATTTCCAATGTAAGAGATTTATGTACCTCCGAAGACCCTCAACTAGATGTACTGACACAGTGCCTGCAACAATGGGCTTAAACATAAAAAAGATCTTGTCTATGGCATGGTGTCAAGGAGTGTTTAGTTATGTTGTACACAAGGTCACTATAAGTTGGACCCAAATCGATGGCACCTAACAACAAAAGTACATAGCCAAAGAAACAGTTATAAAGGAAAACTGAATAAGATATTTTATATATCATTTATTTTGTTAAATGCAACTGCATAAAACTACATATAATAGACCTATTAACTTATTTTAAATTTCAAACCATATACTAAGAATCTTAGATTTTATGGTAATGAATGAAAACAGAAAAGGGAAATCAGGACCTCAGTGTTGTCTGATGTTCATATCTATATGCTTGTGCTCTCTCTCTCTCTCAGATATATATATATATATATATATATATATGTATGTATATATGTATATATATGTATATATGTGTATATATATGCATATATGTATATATATATGTAATATGTGTGTGTATGTGTGTGTATATGTGTGTGTGTGTGTGTGTGTGTTTGTTGTTAGGTGCCATCAAGTTGGGTTTGACTCATAGCCATCCTTTGTACAACAGAATAAAACAATCTTTGACACTATGCCATGCCAGGCACCATGTCAGTCCTTCTCTGCTATTCATAGGGTTTTTGATGGCAGATTGTTTCAGGAGTGGGCTGCCAGGTCCTTCTCCCTAGCTTGCAGCACCTGGTGATCGCAGGCAGTCTCCCATCTAAGGACTAATCAGGACAACTCTGCTTAGCTTCCAAGATCATACAGGATCAGATGCCAGGGTGCTATGGCTGCAGATGTGAAGAACAATATATATATATATATATATATATATATATATATATATATATATATATATATATATATATATATAATGTCCTCGTCAAAAGATATTTATCTAATGCTTACATAAAACAATTAACTATCCTGAAAGAAGAAGGTGTTATCCTTTCTGTCTCAATAGCTCAGAACACCAAGCTCATGACAGACTGCAGAGAAGGTCTTAACTTCAATAATACATGAGACAGGAGGAAAAAAATTGATTATGAGATTCCATCTGCTAGATTTTTATATACACAATCTTTTATGTAAATAATCTTTTACTTTAAGGTATATGAATTTGAAAAAATACTCCCTAAAAAATTAAGCAGGAAACTGTTGAGGGATACAGCTTGAGTATTTCCTATGCATTTAATGTCTGCAGCCATAGCAACCTAGTATCCAATCCCTCCTGATCTCAGAAGCTAAGCAAGGTTGGCCTGGTTAGTCTGTGGATAGGATACCACCTGGGAATACCAGGTGCTGCAGGTTAGGGAGTAGGACCTGGAAACCCAGTCCTCAAACAATTAGCCATTGAAAATCCTATGGATAGCAGAGAAACACCCCCATAGTGCTGGCCATGGCACAGTGTCGGGGAGGGTTTCATTCTGTTGTACATAAGGTAACTATGAATCAGACCGGAATGAACAGCACCTAACAACAACAAATGTATAACCTAACACAGAACCATTCAAAAAGTTTTTGATTTGTAATATAACATGACTGACATCAAAGTAACACACACACACACACACACACACACGCACACACTGAATTGGGGAGTGCAAGCTGATGTGCCCAATAGGTGAGAGGAGAATCTGAGGTTCAGGAAAGAGGTGATAAAATTAATGATGCTCTATATTTGCTCCTTGAAATGGAAGATAACATATGAAATGATTTTCTCCCTATTCTTTTATCTCCCTCCAAGGTATAGGCTGGGGAACTCTGGGCTGGCTGTAGTTGACATAGGGATATTTTCAATTGCATGGGAGTGTGGATGCACTGTAAATCCAGACAGCGGTATTGGATGATGACATATGAGAGGTATATTCACATCCTTCTTGTGAAGGTCATATATTTCCTATCTGCATCTATACTGGATAACTCCAGGTACAGAGATTCATCTTTTCCTACTATGATTAAGTCAGAGAGTTTGGGATTACCCACATAGAGAATGCTCTTTCTTTTATATTACTAAAGGGACAACAGGCTGTTCTTATTAAGGGGAAAATGAGATCAGAAAAAATTATTTTCAGATTGAATTTTTGAGGTCAAGGTTGGATGTTTTGCACTAAATAAAGCTGTGGCCTCAGGCAAATGTCCTTATAATACTCATCTTTTGAAAGAAAGTCTTTTTAGGTAAATTAATACTTGGCTAGGAAATCTATTTCTATTGTTCCCTGAAATCCTATTTTCATAATAACCTAATATATAAATTTGTAACCAATTATATATTGTTAAGAAAAACCAAAATCTACTTGTAAGTATTTGGAAAATATTTCTTTAATAGAACCTGGCAGGTTGCTAAGAGTGGTTATCTTTGAAGTAGGGAAATACAATTTTGCCATGAGAGAGAAAGTTCTTTTTATTTATTATTTTAATTATTAGCCAAATGAACACATTATTAGTCATATTATTATTTGCATGGATTATTTTTATTTTCATGTGAAAATAAGTAAAGAATTGATGCTCTTGCTGAAAATAATAAGTCAAAGTTGATTAAGTTAGATATGCATAAAGTCCCATTGTTTTCTTAACGTCTCAAATTTTGTCTATGTAGCATAGTCTTTATTAAGGCACTTAACTGGCCCTCAATATGTTAGATTATTTGGGTAAAGATCTTGGTGCACCAATAAGAAATAAATGTCTAGAAGAAAAGAAAGAAATAGATCTAACTTCACCATTTGGCTTTAGGCCTAAATGATTTAAATAGCAGCTTCTCCTTCATGACAGTAAATCCATAGATAAAAATTACTTGAGGGGTTCATTGCCCTTTAATTAATGTCCTAGCCATTTTTTTTTAAATCCATAATCAGCATTCCTAAGGGAGAAACAGTACTTGCTTAGAGAGCTTATACCTGCTGCCTCCACCAGCAATCATCATACCTTACCTTTGTTATCTTTCAATGAAAAGTTGTGGTTATTTGTTGCATCTGTTGTTAAGCTGAAGTAAAACTGGTGTCCATTGGATGGCTCATCTTTATCCACAGCGCTGATTTTCTGAATAACCTAGGAAGAGAGAACATAAAACAGGAAGGCATATTGGAGTGCTCTACTAAGATTGCTGAAACAGGACAGAATGATTTTATACCTCATAATAAACATCACCTTCCTGAATGAGCTGGGGAAAATGGATCAGGTGTGCCAATGTGAACCCAATCTAAAAAGGGATCTGAAAAACAAATCATGTCCTTTTCAAAGTGCGTGTTTGAATTTACTTTTGTGAACCTCAGAAATAAGCCATATTAATTGATTAGACATCCCAGTAAACATCACAAGGCGCTGAATGTTATGAGTGAACAAACCCAACTGAGATTGAATTGCACTTAATTCTTAGAACTTAAATGTACTTAGACTCTGCCATGTGAGTGAGGAACAGCCCAATCAAGCTTAATATGCTATATTTCTTCTGAAAGTTATCTAAGCCTTTAACAATTTAACAGGACTCTTACATTTACCTTTTCTTCCTGAGGAATTTTCATAATGCAATTAAGACAGAATTGGAAAGTTCTTTTAATATTACTTTGTACTACACATCAAAGTGTTAGTTTTTGCTGAAATGAGCTGATTATGTGTCATCTTAAGGCTAGAAGATTTCAAAGGCACTGCTGCTGGATATTTTTAAAGAAATCGCAAACAAGGAGCGAAGTGTTTTGAAGACTCTTACCTGCCCTGGCTGGGCGTTTTCACAGACTGTGGTCTCATAGTCCATGGCAAACTCTGGGGCGTTGTCATTAATGTCAAGTATAGTGATGGCCACATACCCTCTTCCTACCTGGGATGGATTCTCTAATAAATAATAAAATGTGTTATCATTTACTCCAGTATAAATACTATTATCCTGTTGCTATTTTATTCAGTAGAAAAACAAAACGTTATACTGAAAATCAAGCACTGGCCATAGTGGCACACGCCTGCAATCTCAGACAGTGAGCATGTAGAGGCAGGAGTATAGTAGATTCAAGGCCAGAGATAACCTGTGCAACTTAGTGAGTCCCTGTCTCAAAATAAAAGAAAGTAAAAAAATGGGCCTGAGGTGCAGCCCAGTGGTATAGCACTTGCAAAGTAGATGAGGTCCTAGATTTAATCCCCCAGTACCATAATGTAATAATAATAATAATAATAACAACAACAACAACAACAACAACAACAACAAAAATAAGGCAATGTCTTCTATTGTAATATTTTTTTAAAAAATTTAAACATTCACATGTTTTGTTTGTTGTTGTTTGTTGTTGCTAGATGTCATCAAGTCGGGTCTGACTCATAGCGAGTCTTATAAGGTTTTCAGTGGCTGATTGTTTTGGGACTGCTTTAGGAGTGGATTGCCAGGTCCTCCCATTTTTGCTGGGGATCAAACCTGGGTCCTCAGAGGGTGCAGAGCAGGGTTCTACCAACTAAGCTAAACACAAGCCCATGTTTTGTTTACACCTAATAAATGTATTGATTTACATATGTGTATATATATACATGCATACATGTGTCTATGTGTACATATGTGTATATGGGTGTATATATATACATATATGTACTCATATATATGAGTGTAGACACATAGCTGCATGTAAATGTGCATATGTGTGTGCATGTGCACATACATGGCATATATGAAGTGTGATAAAAATTATGATCAGTGCTTTAATTAAAAGAAAAACAACTGTTGCTATTAATCCTCCTAAAATACTGCCTCTTATTTTGAGCAAGTTATTTCGCTGTTCTTGCCGCTTTCCAATAGAGCTCTGGAAGTCTTGTTTCATGAGTGTCTTCAGTTTCATCTCCTTCATGACAATGCTCCGTGTCAAATGAAACTTTTAGTGCAGCAATTTGTGTCAGATAGAGACATTGCAGTGTGTCCTCATCCACCTTCTTTAGATCTGGCACCCTGCAACCTCTAGCTGTTCCCCAAGGTCAAATGGCCATGAAAGCTGGACATTTAGAATTGATTCAGGGCATCGAGGCAGCCACAACAGTGAGACTAAAGGCGCTCACGTGGCAGGAAGGATGTGTAAGTGTGTTCCAGGCCAGGGGGTGTATTTTGACAAATACAATATTGACAAATGGCAATATATCTTTTACTATAATAGTTATTTTTTATGTCTAATCTTCACCACGTTTTGAGCACGCCTTGTGCTATGCGTTTTTAGTCCCTGACTACAGAATTGTTAAAGGAACAGTAAACCATGAAATTCAACATTCTTTGATGCTATAGCTCTTATTTGTGCAAGTATAAATTTATATTATATACACGTATATTTTATATGCATATGTATTAGCTGTCTGCAGCCATTGCATCCTGGCTTCTGATCCCACCTGATCTTGGAAACTAAGCAGGGTCTGCCTGGTTACTCCTTGGATGGGAGATTGCCTGGGAATACCAGGTACTTCAGGCTAGGAAGAAGGACCTAGCAAGCCACTCCAGAAACAATCCACCACTAAAATCCCTGTGAATAGAGGAGAAGCACTGACAATAGCATCTGGTACGGCAGTGTCAGTGAGTGTTTTTGTTCTACTGTGAGTGGGGTCGCTGTGAGCCGAACCTAATGGCACCTAACAAAACAACAACATATATTAACTAATATATATATAAGTAATAGGTACACATCCATATAATTACACATTGTTTCTCAGTGCCTTTCTTGTCAAGGACTAAGATTAGTTCAACATCAAAATGTTCAAATCAAGATGTCTTGATAGAGATCAATTTACTAAGTATTGTAAGATATTTCACCAGGTCCCTATCAGCATAAATGTTAATATGTGAAATATGACAAGGAAATGGTAAGCCCTCAGAAGGCAACTTAGGCCCATCATTTTACAGTCTTTTTTCCTCCTTTAATTTTTTAATATTAACAAATAAAACTAGTAAATATAAATATTATTTATAGCATGGTGATTTTGAATTTCTAAGTTTGTTTTTTATTTAAAGCAACTATTGCAATTCAAACTGATTTTATAATCTCAGGACAACTTTTTCTCTACTCCCATTCTTCTCCGTTGTAATGCAATGTTAAACCTTACAACTTACGGCTCTCCATGGCAAGGACTGTGATGTTATGAACAGCATTCGTCTCTCGATCCAATGATTTGGCTGTTGTAATAACTCCACTGTTGGCATCAATATTGAAATATCTCTCCAAGTCTGTGTTTCTGTCAATTGAGTACCTAATCAAAAATTAAAAGAAAAAGTTTAACATTCATATTTGCTATGGTTATTTCATTAATTGTACAGCTAATCGCTAACTCTCATTGACTCCATGATCTGTCATGTCAATAACATGAACGTTCGTCTTGGTTAAGATGCCTCTCATACAGCCATTGGTATGTCAGTAATGCTTTGCTTTTCTATCAGATATTTTAAAATGAACCTCATAGTATAATTATGTTCACAATGACATTGGAGATAACATAACATCAAATGGATAACTAATATTGCTCCTGGAAATCATAAACAATAGCTATCATTCCTGATAATGGTTATAAGTCTCTCTAAAAAAACATATATGAAATGTTGTCATTTGTATAGACTTATTATCATCTTTACTTCTGATTCATTTGATTTTCATTTGATTTTGTTCTCTTACTCAGAGATCTTGAGCAGGATTCCAAAGACATGTTTCAAAGTAGAACACCTAAAATATCTTAGTGTGTAAAAGCTTTTTATTAATTATCTGTAATACATATTAGTGAAAACTTAGTACTCTACTTGTGTTCTTATTCCATGTTATTATTTTTTCTATACACAAAAAATCACCCTCTTATAATGAACAAAATCACATTGTGCTTGCAGTCTATCTAGTTGGGACAGAGAAAGGCCCTCATTTGAAAACAAATAATTAAACAAATTAAAGAACAAACAGAAAAACAAACACAAACCCACAGTAATCATGATGAGTTTTAAGTAATTTAACTACAATTATGAACCATCAAACATTTTGACTTGTCATCTTCTTGATCTTCTTGACTTCCATGGTCTATTCTTCTGCCTTTGTCCAGTCATAGATTCTTAGAAACACACCTTTAGCTTTCTACTTCTTATATGTACAACATTGTAGAAAACTCTACTTTAAGCATATTATTGTCAGTCCTCCCTCCTCCTGTTCCATGAATTCTGCATCCTGAAGATCTACAATCTATTGATGCTACTGACATGTTTTCAATATCAGTTTATCTTCCTTTATTTCCTCACTTCTTTATTTCCAATTTGTATACCATAGGCCTTTAATACTATCACTCCTGGATATATGCCTTTTGTAAGTGCAAAATTTTAAGACAATAATAGCCACTTAATATATTTTGCATTGTTTTATGTCAAGAACTTTAGTGTATATTAGTTGGGGAGTTTCTATACCTTGATACCTCAGCAGTTAGAAGTAGAGTGGTGGCTTATGCTGTAGTAATTTAATGACTTGACCAGGGTTGGGAAATCCAGTTCCAATGTATCTTATTCATATGGATGGAAAATGGATGGTGTGGATAAAAAGTTTGTTCTGGTAAGTTGGCTTCTGTTTATGACAGTACCTAGTGTCCTCATGGGAGGAGGGCAGGCATCCCCTGGACAAGCAATGCAAACTACAAAAGAAGGAGGAAGCTGCAACACTTCTATGACCTAACCTTGGAAGAAATACACCACTGCTTTCATCATATTTTCTTAGCCACATAGACCACTGTGAGCTAACCTGAAAGCTGAGCACAATAATGTTCTATGCTTTTTATTAAATTATACTGTACAGAGATGATGTGTTGGACAGTGACTTCAATATATTTGCTGAACAAAGAATAAATGATGAATTTAAGTTTGTTAATGAATTGTAGAAAGCTTTTTGTTATAGTATTTACAGAACTATTTTTTGACCTAAAAAGAATGCAAAAGTCCAGGCCCATTATGGAATGTTTCCAGTGTTCACTCCTGATGCAGGATTTAAAGTTAGGCTATCTAGAGTAATGGATTTACCCATCTCTTCAAATAATTCAAAAAGAGATAACTCACAATATAATTTAAAAATGTTTATTACTAAATTTGAAAGAGAGGAATTTTATATTTTGCTTTATACTTCCATGAATTTTAACATTTGTGTGGATCATGAAATCACAACTGAAATGAGGAAGCAGATATGGCCCATCATCACAAAACTCCTTTGTGCTATCCCCTTGTAGTGATAAACACTTCCTATAGTAAGCCAAGGCAAATACTGATTTATTCTCCATCATTGTAATTTAATCTTTTTAAGACTATCACCTAAAAGGAATCATAATCTCTTAGATCTCTTAGATTTCATAATCTCATAGATTATAATCTTTTAAGATTGACTTGTTTCACTCAATGTAAAGACAGATTCACCCATCTTTTGTGCCCCCTCCTTATTTATTAATTTTTAAAATTTAAGTGCCCATCCACTTTTATTGCTGAGTAATATTCCATCAAATGGATGTATGTCAGCATGTTTACAAATCATCTATTAAAATATATTTGGGTTGGTACTGGTACTGGTTGTGACAAACAGAGATACTCTTAGCATTCATGAGCAAATTTTGCTTCAACATGTATTCTCTTGAGTGTGAGTTAATTGGGTCACAAGGTACATATACATCTATAGGAAATTGCCAAATATTTTCCAACATAGCTGTCCTATAGTGCAGTCTCACCAGATATAAGTGCCAATTCTAGTTACTCTGCTCACCAGATTGTGTTTTTTAATTAGCATTTTTCTAACCACAAATTATATTGACCATATTTCCACGTGATTATCTTCCATATGCAAATTGTGTTTGGTGAAATACCTATTCAAATAGGTTGCCCATTTTTTTAACTGGGTGGTTTATTTCCATAATGTAGAGTATTGAGAACTCTTTATGCATATTTAATACAAATCTATTGCTGCATATGTAATCTGAAGTATTTTCCCCAAACTGTGTCTTGTCTTTCATTCTCTTCTTCTTTTTTAATGGTACTAACATTCAAATATAGGAGCTTGCATCTGCTACTTAAGTGCTCAACCATTGAGCTATATTCCTAGCCCCCTCATTTTCTTAAAGGGACTTTTCAAAGAGCCCAAGTTTCTTTAACATCATGAAATCCGATGTGTATGTGTATGTGTTGTGTGTGTGTGTGTGTCTGTGTGTGTGTGCATTTTCTTCTTTTAAGGATTGTCTTAATGTCATGTTTAAGAACTTTTTGTCTAACTCTAATACATAAAAATTTCTCCTATGGTCTCTTCTAAAATGTTTTTCTCCATGTCATGTATATATATATATATATATATATATATATATATATATATATATATATATATATGTATCTCCACTTTTAATTGTTTAGTATAAAACATAAGCTTTAGGCCAGAGTTCTTTATTATACACACACACACACACACACACACACACAAGCTTGCCATATTATTACATTATTACTTGGAAAGTCTATCTTCTTCCATTAAACTTCCTTTGAACCTTTGTGAAAAATCAATTTACCATATGTAAGTGGATCTATTTCTAGAGTGTCTATTCTGTTCCATTGATTTGTATATGACCCATCTCACTTTGCTAATATCTTAGCACTTTGATTACTATACCTATAATAATCTTGAAATATGATAAATTGGTTTCCTTGCCTTTATGCATCTTTTCAGAATTATATGGATATTTTAGATACTTGTGGTTTCATACAAATTTTAGTTTCAACTTATCTATACAAATAAGGTAACTGCAGTTATTTTGGTTAGAATTTTGTGTTTAACATACAAGTTTGCTGTGGATTAATTTAGTAATAATGGAAAATTGTCTTATATTGAATCTTCCAAACAATGAACACTATCTATCTGTCTACTAGGCTTTCCTTGATTTCTTTCATCACTGATTTATGTTTCACCATTCAGGCCCTGCATAATTTGTGTTAGATTCATATATATGTATTTTCGTTTCTGAATTTATTGTAAACTGCAGGTTTCTTTATATCACTTGTTTCTAATAGTTCCATGCTAATATATAAAAGATAATTTTTGTTGACTTTGTATCCTACAATCTTAGTAAATTGTTTACTGTTCTAGAAGACTTTTTTTATTTCCTTGAGATTATCTATGTAGAAAGCAATCAGATCTTCTGCAAACAAAAATAGTTTTACTTGTCCCTTTTCAGTGTGTATGACTTTTACTTCTTTTCCTTGCCTGACTATATTGCCAAAACTCCAATAAACATATGATGAAGATTGTAAGTACTGAATGAATATTCTTTTCTTGTTTTTGAATTGTAGGTAGAAGAAATGATTTCTTCACCACTGATGATCATATTAGCTGTAATTTTTAAAAAAATCCTTTAAAAAAGGATGAAGACATCCTATTCCACTGCTACTCTGTAAGAATTTTGAAAATCAGGAAGAAAGGTTGAATGTGGCCAAACATTTTTTGCATCAACTAATATGATCATGTAATTTTTCTTGTTTAGTCTTTTAATATAGTGTATTATACTAAGGAACTCTGAAATATTTCACCAACTTTACTCCTCTGGAATAGGTCTTATGTTAACATGATGAGTTATTCTTTTATATATTGGTTGACTGAATTTTCTAATATTTGATTAAAAATGTTTTCATGATGGCTCTTGACCTAAGATTTCACTTTCTTGTACTATGTTTACCTGGTTTTATTATACTGGAGCCACAAAAAACATTGAAGTGTACTTCCTCTTCTACTTCCTAGAAAATATTGTATGGACAATGTTAATTCTGCTTTAAATGCTTAGTAGAAATTTTCAGTGAAATCATCTGAGCTTGGATATATTTTTCAGAAAGTTTCTAAACTACAAATGTCATTTATTGAATACTTATAGGATCATTTAAGCTATATTGTGTTTGCTCATTTTGAATAATTGGTTCATTATAATTGCCAAATTTCATCTGAATTGGTTATGTGTGACTTGTTTTCCTTACATTATATCTTTCTTTCATTCATACATTCAGAAATTATTTTTTCCACCTACAAATGACATTCTACATCAAGAAATCATTACATAAACAAATAATTTAAAAAATAGTAACCTAACTGCTAATTTTTTAAGCAGAATCCAACATTTGCTATGGTACAGTACAGTGTAAAAGATGGGGAGAGTGTGGGGAAAGAATGAGTTATTAGCTTGAGAGGCAATGGGAGAATTTGGAAAGGCCAGGATAGTGCTAATGGTCACTATATTTCTCCGTAATGGGGTTCAGGATTGCCCAGCATTAAAAAGGTTATCTGTTTTCTATCAGCTCCTCCAGACTTGCCAAAAAATTGGAGTTGAGGTATGAAGCATTAGTTAATAAATGAAGTGCCCGAGGAAAACCATCCTTTAGACAAGAGAAACAAAGAAATTATAAGCATTTTTTTCTAATGAGAATTATAAAATACCTCTGCATTAGCATCTAGAGGGAAAAACTGGAACAAAAGAGAAGAAACACCTCTAAAAAGTTTGAAGAAGCATACTATTTGCAGTTCTGGATCCACTGGACTGTGGACTGAGAAATGCAGTTGCCTAGTTAATTGGAGGGGCACTGGAAGTGTGAGGAAGGTGCTTTCCTTGTCATGAGCCCAAGTTAATGTCAATGCAATTTCTGACACTGTGAATGGTGTGTGGACTCACAGTGATTTCTCCAGCTTCTGCAAATTAACAGCCTAAAATACTTGGCCTCCCTTAGTGTATGTTGCACTTATCAATTAGAGAGATCACTTTCTTATTCTTGCAGCAACAGCAGTGAAGCTGCCCTACCCACTTATTATGCAGGCAGCTCTATGTCTAAATATCCACCCTCAAACCTGTTCATGAGATTTCGTAAATTGCTCCCTGAACCATCTTCAATTCATGCTCAAAAAAGTCTGAAGCAGGTTCATCAGGCTTTCCCCCAAAAAAACCTGTCCCTCCTTCTGACCTTTCTCACTTTCAGAATATATTGGATATTGAAAACACAGCATACCTTTCTTCCCTATTTCTCAACAAATAGATAAGCTCATGGGTGGCAAAGACTTCTATTTACATGTCTAACATCCTGTTCGTCTAAATTTTTGTTAAGAGAACCCTGGTTTTGTTAGAGACGGTCAAGTGTCCAGATGAAAAGCTACATTTGCTAGCCTCTCTTGTGGATGTGCTGTGGTTATATGCAAGTTTTAGGAAATGAGATATAAAGTAAGTTGTTTCATTAAACCTCTTTGCAAAACAAGAATGGAAGACAGCTGATAATTCACCTGGCAATTGATTTTTGCCCCTTCCTGATTCTTTCACCTGGGACATAACACAGTTACAAGAGATCCCGAAACTATCTTGCAAATAGGGAGTGAAATGTTTGATAAAAGAAGCTAAAGTTTTTGTTGGTTTTGTGCTACCAAATTATCAGTCCTTGAGAGCACAGTTATCGACTTCTCAGTATGTCATCAGTGCTGATCTTTGTTGCTATGAGCAACGCACAACTTCTAACTAATGCAAATATTGTCATACTTCAATATTACACTGTAATGCTTACCATTGGTAGCTGGTGGAAACAAAATTCAGAGTCATGCCTATTAGAGCCATCTTTCCAGTATACCTAATATTTACAGAAGAGCTTTTAATCTCTGCCATCTCTAATTCTATGATTCAATGTCTTTTCTCAATGCCCCATCTACTCTGCTATCTAAACTCCTAAATCAGTCAAACAGATATATTAATCGATGAGTGGAAATATTATGCACATCTCAGTTTCTGTGTTTTTCCTCATGTTAGTAATCTGTACACTTATGTTTCTCCCTATCAATTCTTTTAGTCCTATTATTCCTTGAGGGCTGGGATTTAGCACAGTTGGTAGACCACTGCTCTGCAGTCCCTGAGGTCCCAGATTCAATTCCCAGCACCATAAAAATGGAAGAAGGACATGACAATTCACTCCCAAGACAATCTCAAAACAACCAGCCATTGAAAACCATATGAGGGTAGTTATGAGATGGGCACAACTTGATGGTACGTAACAACAACATTATTTCTTTAAGACAAACAATTAGCATTAAAACAGCAAGCCTTCCAAATTACATCAAGCAGCATGCCTTTTTCAGAAATCCTACAGTATGTGTGATCCATCGACTTCATCTCATTCTCCTTATACTACAACACCAGGAAAGCTAGCCTAAGAAATAGAGGACAGTACTTCTGGCCATGACCCTGCCATGAACCTATCCTATCTAATGGGACCTTTCATTCACCATTCACATTTTGTGTTTTTTTCATCTGCAAAATGAGAAAGCTATACAATTATTTCTCATAACAAGATTTCATATTGTATTTCTTTTTTGAGTTTTCATGTAAGATATCCTCTATAGCTAAATAATAAGAACGTTGGAAAAGCATCTGATGCATCTGTATGTGTTAAGTGTCCTGCACATTGGTTACAAAATGTATTCTGAAGAAATGCCTTTTATTATCATTGATGTTATTTTATATGCTATGAAGATCGACTAAAATGCTCTTCTTTCTAGTCACAGGCAGTGTTCTTATCACAAGCTACACATTTGCATGTCACTGCTCACAAACAGAATGTGCAGGTGAGTGGGCTAGATTAACACAAATATATCTTCAGTACTCAAAAAATGACAAATGACAATACAATAAAAAAGCATGGCCAAATCGGAACAATAGGAATAACTGAATTACTTGAACTGGAGCGTTAATATATTATGAAGTTTGTGTACGTGTGTGAATGCATTTGGGTATGGTGCTATATGTATTGCAAAGGTTTGATATAGACCTCACTGATACTCCAGATCAACATTTGCTAACTATGGGACCACGAGTATGCTTATTTGTAATGTAGAAATAATGTTGAATTCTGTAAATAGTGTGAGCAGCTTTGTACTCTCAAACCCTATTGTGAACAGTAATTCACTTTCCTTTGGAGATGTAAACCTTCTCTATCTCATATAATTTTGACAGTACAACCAAGATATCCAGAAATTTCTGGATTAAAAATGGCATGTATATAAGGATAAGCCAAAATATTCTTCAAGAAATGTAAGTCTTGCTGAGCACCTTGGCACAGGCCTGTAACCCCAGCAACTCAAGAGACTGAGGCAGGAGGATTGCCAGTTTGAGGCCAGAGGTAACCTATGTAACCTAGCAAGACTCTGTCTCAAAATAAAACAAAAAGGGGCTGAGAGTATGTCTTAATGGTGGAGCACTTGCATAGCATGCTCAAGGCCTGTGATTCAACCCCCTCAGTACTGAGCAAAAGGAAAAAAAAAGAAAGGAAAAAGAAAGAAAAGAAAAATGAAATGAAATGGAAAACATGAATCTCCAATCAAAGGCTACAAGAAGAACTGGAACTGATTCATCTCAGTTGCTATATTTCAAAAAGACTACTCATTCTTGTTACTCATATTTATAGAAAGACTTCAGTCCTCTCTTTTCTGAAGACTGCATATTCAACTTTTCCTTTGATCTTGTGAGCTTTGCCCAAATATTACAGTAAATTTCTGTGGTATTTTATAGTTAACCATGTCCAACTTCTGTTCATAGCAATTAAAGAACGTGAACAGGACAATAGAAGATAAATAAGTATAAGATCTTCAGTCTTTCAACTGCATGTGTAATTCTTCCTGGCTTACAGGAAAATGATTGTAGAATTTTGTGTTCTTTTATTAATCTGATGTTTCAAAATGTATTTAGAAGTGGAAAATACTATGAGGGACAAATCATAAAACATTTTTAATAAATTTGTTTGATCTGAAGTCTTCCAAAAAGCTAACTCAGAAAGCCTTTGCTGAGAACAGAGTTCTAATTTCCAAACAATAAAATGAAAAATGGAAAAACAGCTCAAATAATTTAGGTATTTTCTACTTAACACATTTTGAAAATTATCTCGCATAATAAGTACACTTGTCTAAAAAAACTACATTTTTGTTTTCACAATACTTGAATATATACTTTCTTTTTACATTTTTACCACTAATTATGTTAAAATGAGCATCATTTTGAAATAGAGCATAGTTCATAGTCTCCTCAAAGACAGCATCTACAACTTCTCAAATCAACCAAATTGGTTGTTAATACTATTTTTCTTTCTGTTACTAACTCACTAGGTGCCTTATAAAACTGGATATTCATAAATTATTTAGAATAATGCACACAAATATATGCATGCATATAAACCACTTAGAAATACACGCTGAATTATTCAAACACTCCAAAAGTGTTCATACCAGCCACAGCAGATAATGTCATACCTGATACTATTTTATAAATTTTATCTGAGGACATATGGTACCAAAATGCCAAAAGAGTCTACCAGTAGATAGTACCCAAGTATTTTTAACATAATATAATATATATGTTATATAATACAACATAATATAATATATTTTAACATAAATATAAGTATAGTTGTATATTTAAATTGTTAGAAGTCCTGAAAATATTACCTATTACTTTTTATTAGGTCATCTTCATATCAGATCTTATTTATAATATCATGTTTTAACTCATTGGCTATTTTTAGCCTTAGGTCTTTGGGTTTGCTCTATAGCCTACAGAAGTGAATCTGCTGATTTCATAATTTAGCACTGGGCTCTAAGGGTATAACTAAATAAAACATAAACATACCTTGCATTATATTTTCTTGCACAAAGTCTGTCATCCCTCAAAGCCCTGCTTATGCTATATCACTCCCTCAAATGAAATCCAGTGAATTCACAATGGATATGATTTATCTCACAATTTGCCATATTACAGCACTGGCACTTTTCCTCCTCATATTTTTTAACTTTTATGGGATCTTGTTACTTCATCCAGATTGTAATTTCCTAGAGGTCAGAGGAAATGTTCAATTCATCTTTGTTTCCTACCAGCATATCTCCCAGTGCCTTGCACAGAACAGGGTCTCTATAAATGTATGTCAAGTCACTGATCAATTTTCCAACACTGACATGAAGAACAATTATTCTAGTCCCTAGGATAGTCTCACAGTTCCTAACATCTTGGATGAGAAACACAAAAGTGAAGTTTCTACCATTCAAAAAGATGACCAGGCAGCATGCTGTGGTGCATACTTTATAATCCCAGTGACTCAGAAGATCAAGGCAAGAGGAACACACGTTTGAGGTCAGAGGAAGCCTGTACAACTTGAGAACTTGTCTCAACAATAAATAAAATGAAATAAAATAAAATAAAATAAAATAATAAAAAAGAGGTTGGAGCGTGGAGCAGTGGCGGAGTGCTTACCTAGCACATGTATGCCCTGGGTTCAACTGACAATACTATGAATAAAAAAAAACATAAGCAGGACCAGTATAACATAATCAGAACTTCCAAATTTAGTAAATGTAGTCTAATACTTTGGTTTCAGGGTGAACACTTACATGATATGGTAGAGGACTACCTAAAGATAACAAGCCAAAATCATGCTTGCTCCACTTTTGCTTTCCAAAGCTTTTTTCCTAAGTAATTTTAAGTATCATCTAATTTTCATCTCTGGATTTGACTGCAAGTTTAGTTTCTGTATGGGAAAAAGGGGAAGCAATGTGTACCTGAAATAGTGGTCCTGATAAGTGATCTGGACGGGGGAAAACTATTTTTAAAAGGCACACCATTTCCAAGGGTGTTATGCTGTGGCCAAGTACCTTTTACTCTTTCTTCCTATGGCTATTCTACTTGCAAACAAAGTGGCAAGGTGACAACCATCGAGCAGGTACCCAGTCTTCTTCTCAGGAAAGGGCAGATGCATTTTGAAAAGTTAACATAGCCTTTGTTAATGTATTCAGAACATAGGTGGATTTTTCTAAATGCCTTACAAAGCAGGGATCATGTGGGCAGAGGACTGCAATGTTGCCTTGCTGGAGGTGACTAAACATAATTCTTCCTGAAATTCAAATCCTTTACCCCATATAGCAATAGTAATATTCCACTCCAAAGTGTCACATGCTAGATTTCAGTATTACACTACAAAGAAGGTCAATAAATCCAAAACTAATTATCCAACTGCCCATACTATTTTGCCGTTCTAATACTATTGCCCTAATTTTAAGCAATTACAATGAAATAAATACTGCTTTCCTATTTCTCAGGGAACTACCATATTCCTTAAGGGGCAGAAACACAAAGCTCAGAATTGTTAAGACTCTCCATATTCTAACTCAATCTGGAGGTTCATGGTCTCCAGTACTGCAGAAGACCATGCTATTAATCATTCACTGGCTTGTGTTGAAGAATTTACATTCTGAAAGTTACTTGATTGTTCATTGCAAATACATGCTTACTTCCATCAACTGTATAATATTTCCATACATTGGAAAATATGAGAGTACAAAACAATTTTCAGTATAAATGGCGAATATGCCTCTCTTCACTGATTTATTGGCTTTCCAATAACATGGCATGAAAACATATTACTTTAAAATAATATTTCATAATATTGTATGTTACTTTAAATAATATTGCATAATATTGCATAATGATATTTGCTAATATTTGTCATGATTCACAGTTTAAAGCATCATTTATCTCCTCTCTCTCTCTCTCTCTCTCTCTCTCTCTCTCTCTCCCTGTTTCTGTCTCTCTCTCTCATCCTCTGTTACTGGAGGGCTGAACCAAAGACTCACACATACTTTGCTCTACCACTGAGCTCCACCACTGAGTTCTACCACTGAGTTCTACTACTGAGCTGCACCCTCAATCCACTTTTTTCATTTTTTATGTTGAGACAGGGTCTCACTAAGATATGCAGGCCGCCTCTGGACTTGAAATTGCCTTCCTTCTGCCTCTGCCTTCCAAGTCACTGGTATTAGAGGCACACCCAACTTACCTTCCCTTTCTTATTTAATCATAGAAGAAAAAAAAAAAACCACTTTCCAGTGTTATTTTTCCTCTTTGTTAGCTTATAGAGAAATAAAGGAAACTAAGAGACATTTTCTCAACAAAGGATAAAGTGAGAGGATTGTCTTCCAAAAGGACAAAGAGACAATTATGTAAGAGAAAAATCCAGGAAAAAAGTAACATGAGCTATCAAGGAGTGTGCTAACCTTAGGAAAATAGTATAAAATAAGGAAATATTTCAAGTATACCAATATTCAATGTATGTCAAGAAGTTAATTCTACAAGAGACAAAGAAATAGTCACTCATACAAAAAATAATAATTGACGAGACAAAATCTATTTTTGAGTTCATCCTGAACCTTCAGGACATCTTCCTTAATTTTAAGAAAATATAAGCAAGGTAAAATATGATGCTTGCCAAGGACTCTTTGACTGAAAAAGGCCACAGGGCTCTTGACCTCCAGAACCAACAGAGTTCAGCTTTTTGCATCTTCTATCTCTGTGCTCCAGAGAACAGGCTGGTAGCTCACTTCATCTTCTTGTTTCGTTTTTTAGGGCTGAACTCAGGGCCTTGCACATGCTTTGCAAGCACTCTACCATGGAGCTTCACCCCAAGCTCCTTTTTTTATATTTTATCCTGAGATAGCATCTCCCTAAGTTACACAGGCTGCCTCTTGCCTTGAAGTTCTGATCCTCCTACCTCTGCCTCCTGAGACACTGGCATTACAGGCATGTGCCACCGCACCCAGAGACTTCATCTTTCTCTAGTACGGGTAACTATACACTTGGGGATACTCTTCCTTCTTTTTCCTCAAATTATTATTTAACATGACTGTTATTTTTTCCCTATGAAAAGTGCAAAGTAGAATAGTTTCTCAGAAAAGCTTCAATGAGATGACACCCAAGGGAATGAGGAAAGGGCAAATAAAAACAAGAAAAGACACTTATGCAGTCAATCAAAATGTTCTTAAATCCCCTCATTCATGTTAGTATTAAGTGACGGTACATGTGAGCACATCTCTGTCTTGTTCTATACTCTAAACATCAGGAAGGCATCATCTCTTCTTCTCTGTTAAATTAAATGATCAAATGCAAGTCACCTTATCCTAAGTAGCTGATCTAGGCCTACCATTTTGCTACTTTGGATTGTTCATGAAGATAGGAAACTTAAGTGTTGTCACATCACATAGAACACTGCTAACAAAACCCAAACTCAAGCCTGTCAAGATAGTATGACTCAGTGGAAGTTGCTGAGCTTAAGTTAGGGAGCTGTTTTGATAATGTAAGCTGGGCTATTATAAGGAAAAAGCCAAGGATTATCCTGTCTTGTGCATTTGTGAAGTCCAAATTATGTTAGGACACAGACTATATTCTTCTTAGGGTTAATAATCACCACATAAAACAAGAGTAGAGCTATCCATGTATCCTCAGGTTACTGTATAGATAGGGAAATAATGAGCATGATTCCATATCAACCATTCCCTAGGTTCTACCAATGTAGAGAAAAGGAAAGAAAGGTAAAGAACTAACTGATGACATGTTTTTGTAAGTATCTAGCTTTAGCTCAAAAACATTAAAAAGTTTATAAGTTGAATGTATTTAAATAGATTACAAGTGTTTTTTTTACTTTATAGGCTCTGTATTCAAAAATGATACTTTCATATAGAAAAGTGAAGTGTTTTACAAATTTAGACTAAATAATCCAATGCCCATACTTTCAAGTATATTTAGCTTACAACATTTGACAAAATACAATAAGCATCACTTATCATATGCACACACACACACACACACACACACACACACACACACAGAAATGCATACATACAAACACACAGATCTCTGATTGTAAATTGTAGGTAAAAAGTGCAAGATGGAAAGTTGGGATGTTTTGAAATTCTTACATATCATAATTATATTAGACCCAAAGAGATGATTTGTGATAACAATGTGCCTTATCTAGATTTAGAACTACCCAGAGGGTATTTTAGTCATTATATATAGAGAAGAAAATATATTATTTTTATAAGTAAAAACAATAAACTAAACACATCCCTAGTGTCCAAACAGACCAATATGAAAGATGATTTGTTTTAAAATTAATCTCTAATTTAAACAGTTTACACAATTACTTTTCTAACATATGCATGTACCCTAAAACTACAACACACATCCCTTCATTTCTGGAATCAAATGAAAGACTTTCAGGATAACTGACTGAATATAAACATCAGGGATGAGTTGTGAATGACTAGATGGCAAACTATATGGCTATGTCATAACAGCCTAGGATGACTGGGTGAAAGTTTTTCATAAGTAAAATGCTGTGTTGTTCTGATCCAGTTTCAGGTCTGCTTTTGTGGCTCCATAATAAAGGAAGTGGGTTTTTTGTTTCATTTGCTATGAAACCAAAAAGCATCATAATGTAGAAACATGAGCTGGTAATACAGACACGTGGATGTAAAATGGCAGAGAAAGGGAGCAGAGCTTTTTACCTTACAGGGCTGTTGGAGGAATCTGGGTCATGAGCTGCCACAGAGCCAATGATCTTCCCAACCTGGGTGGCTTCTGACACCTCCATGGGGTACAAGGGTGAAGAAAACACGGGGGGTTCGTCCACATCTTCCACAATTATCTTCACAGTTGTTGAGTCACTGAAGGGCCCCAAGCTCAGAAAACGAGGGTCAGCGTCTTTATTCGCAGCTTCTATGCGTAGCGTATAACTTGTCTTGGCTTCAAAATCCAGTTCCTGTAAAGAAAGTTATTAGGGAAATTGAATTACCAATTAGATAGTCAGCAAAGCAGAGCCTTTTCATTTATGAATGTCAATAAACATAGAAAGGGCTCTGCCATGAAAATGCACCATCAGCATTCAAAAATAATAAGTAATTATGCCAATCAGAATCCATGCTGCTTTTCTGGCTCATAGACAATGGTAAGTGCTTTTGAGCTAACTTAATACACTCTGTTGCCATACATTGTGTGGACAGATGCAAGCCTCCAGAATGCTATTTGAAAGACATCAGATCAGATTTAAATATATTTTCCACTAGGCCATCAACGTAATATTCTTTAACCATGTCATTCACCTGCATCACTCAGGAGTGTACATACAAAAGGGAGAGAAATATACCTTTCCACTCAATTTCTCATGAAAAGGTCAGTGACTAGAGGGACTACACTGGGATCCTGAGCTGTCAGGTGCTTAAGTGGCAGAGGAAGGGGGTTGTCCAGACTGAAAATTCAGCTGATCCTTCTCCATGAAGCACCTGTCATTTGTTATCTTCATTCTTCTTCCATGAATGAACACTGTTTTTCTCTGTCCTTTGATTAGGAACATACCTTTCAGAATTTTTATTCTGTGCCTAATTTTCTAAGAGGATTAACAATGCTAAAAATTTTCCTCAAAAATAGTGATTGGATCAAAGCATAAGGGAGCTGATAAAAGCCATAAGGGTAATTGAACGTTACACTAATGAACCACTACATGTAAAACAAAGAAGAATTATATGTACAATATAAAATGTATGTACATTGTAAAATTATATGTACAATATAAAAATGTGACAATAACATGCTTCTCTTTCTGGAATGGATATAGAGAATAATAGGTTTTTCATGATTTTTAGTCTCTATGTCACCACTGTAAAATGGTCCCAAATAATGTACATTTAATAATATAAAATAAACAATAAAATTGAATAATCGAGACCTTGATAGAAATACCGTCAAGTATAATGGCTATTTTACTTCATTGTAAGTACTAACAAACAAATTAAGAAAAATGATATACCATGTAATGCTGAGAATTGCGATGCAAATGCACCCACTATGTATACAGGTATACATGTGTACCTATACCTATACATAGGTGTGCCTATATTCCAATTCATCTTCAAAAGCACATGATGGGAATCAAAATAAATTTTAAAATGACATTACATAAATATAAAATAGGATATATATACATAAGACATTATATACATAATATATGCCATCGGGTCAACATAATATATACCAAACTATATTTTATACATTTTCCATGAAACATAATTGTCATTGCTGTGTGCCATTGAGTGGGGTCCAAATCATAGTGACCATCATAGGGTTTTCTTTGACTGATGGTTGTGGATTGCTTCAGGAGTGGATTACCACATCTTTCTCCCATATAAAATAGAGACAGAGATTCCATAGCTCATCTCTATGTAATACAAGGGAACATACTATAAGCTGGTACAAAAAATAGGTTTACAATATCTAGACCAGAGAGCATTTACTTAAATGCTTATTTCACATCTGTCTCATGCAAGATCATTACTATTACATCATTACTATTATTCCCAGCCCTATTTTCCTTTTAATACATACAGGAGGCTCAATAAGTTCTTGTGGAATTACAGCAAAAACTACTAGAACACAGATATTCAACCCAAAATAGTCTTGAAATTGATCCATTCCTTTCACCTGGGGAATTCTGATGGTCAAAGTGAGAGATGGAGAAAGAAACACAAGTTTTACTTTTGATGACATGAACCTTTGCAATTGCTTCAGCAAAAAAAAAATTAACCTTATCTGAGGTTTCACATAAGAATACTAGCATACATAATAAACAGTATCTCAAGTGATGTCTTCTTAAAAATTCAGTGGCTTTTGTTGTTTTTTGTTTTGTTTGTGTTTTTGTCAGTCCTGAGGGTTGAACCCAGGTCTTTGCACATGCTAGGCAAGTACTCTACTTCTGATCTGTACCCACACTCCTCCTTTTATTTTTTATTATAAGAAAGCATCTTGCTAAGTTGCAGAGGCTACTTCTGGTCTGAAACTGCCTCTGCCTCCAGAATCACTGGGATTATAGTTGTGGGCCTTGGTGCTCAGCTCAGTGATGTTTTTATGAGGAAACATGTTTTGTTTCGTTATAATCTATGGCTATGTGCAGCTCAAACATTCCCAGCCAAAGGTGAGAATCACAATCAACTATAGGAACTTTCTAGTGTGCCTGGCCCCTTCCAAGAAGATTTGATTAAGCAGATCAGAGATGAGGATGTACAACAAGGTGCGTTTTTAAAAGGCTCATTGGATAATAAGGATACAAATTCTCTTTTAAGAAACTTAATCTAGCCACTGAAATTCTCTTGAGCCAACAGGTAAAATCTAACACTTTGAGAACTGCTAAGACTAAAGTAAAGCATTCTTGTTTACCTAAAACAACTTCCTGGGAAACCTAGACATACTTCTAAATAGTTTGAATAATAATTTCAGTTTGTTCTAATACCCATTGTAAAATGATTACTTATAGGAGAAAATTTACATTGAAACAGTATGTTTCTATATATAATAAGCTGTGTTAAAAAATACCACTTGCTGTCTATTTTCAAATTGATGCAAACCCAAACAATCTTTAAGATTGTCATTCAAGTTTTCAGCATGGCCAAAAGCAATATTCAGTATTTCTGTGTTCCAGAGAAAGACTGTCTCACTTATGAAAGAATAATTTAAAATTTATCAGAGAAGCAAATGCAATTATTTTATAGGAACTCAGGTTTTTAAACATGTCTGAAAGGCAGCAATGAGGAATAGACATCTGGATGCCACAAAGTCATATAGAAACAAAGTGTTATGCATGATGATTGGCTGCCTGAAAGCTATTATGAAGAGAGCAATAAAAGAATTCATAGGAAAGGATATGAATCAAGATTGCAGACAAAAGGAATTGCTACATAAAAGTATTTTCAGATCATGTCATAATAAGCTAGAGATCAAGTTTTTCAAAAAAGGGGAAGAGTGTGATGGATAGGATTGTTAAACCAATTACGGAAAATATTTTTTGCAATAAAATTTTAATTTCTATTTTTCCTTCTCTTTATTGATTTCCAGATGAATAATGTATTCTATAGCTATTTGATTCAATTATCAGGATTATACTTGACAAATGGAATTAACAATTAAGAAAAGACATTGGAGAAGAAAAAGGAAGAAAATAAAGGTAATGTTTAAACAGAATCTCTTCAATGGGTGAAACTATAGGTAGTTGGAAACCACATATATTTGGAAATTTAACCAAAAGGGTGTTATACTGTAGACCACAATGGTAAACAAAATAGGATTGAAAATACCTGATAATCAAATGAGTCACACATACCCATGATAGTGAATCCACAAAAGTCTGTCTGGGACATCTAGCCCCTGTTTTTCATCTGGCAAGTGACACCAATGGTAGAGACACACACAAAATAAAGAAGCAGTTTGTTTGGCATATCACCATAAAGGAGAGTTCTTTCACTTTATTGTTACTAAGGGTGATAAAATTTAGTATTGAAAGAAAATGATATCTAAGCCCAGGGTGTGCACATTTTCTGTGAAAGGTCGGGTAGTATCCACTAGGCTCAGCAGGCTACATGGGTCCGACCATATGGAAAAGAATTAGTGTAGCCATGTGCGAATAATTCTTCACAGAAAAACACTGAGACTGAAATTCTACATAACGTTCACATTCTCCTTTTGATTTTTTTTAACCCTTAAAAATATAAGAACCAGAGATGTATTTCAGTGGTAGAGTGCTTTCCTAGCATGCTCAAGGCCCTGGGTTCAATGTCCAGCACCAAAATAAATAGATACACAAATAAATACACAATAAAAGTGTACAAACATTCATAAGTCACAAATTGGATAAAAAAACAAGGAGGCAGAGTTAATCCCTGATTGAAGAAGCAGAAAATGGTTAGGTTTACATTCAAGGCCTGCTAAGATTGGCACTTCTACTATCTTTTTAGACTAAATGCTCACCACTCTTCCTTTGGTTACAATTAAAAGGAACTACTCACATAAGCAGCACATATTTTCTCTTCCAATACATACCATTTGCTTTTCTCTCTTTCTCATATAAATTTGTTATTTTTCTATAGGTGACCATCATCTTCTTTATGAATGTTCCTATCATCTCCTTTGTCGTTGTTGTTAGGTTCCATCGAGTCGGTATCCAACTCATAGCGACTTCATAGGGTTTTCAATGGCTGACTGTTTCAGGATTGCCTTGGGGGTGGATTGCCAGGTTTTTCTCCCATTTTTGCGGTGCTGGGAATTGAACTTGGGACCTCAGAGACTACAGCACAGCGCTCTACCAACTGAGCTAAATCCCAGAACTTATCTATATTAAGAACTGGCCTCCAGCTGTACCACTGTGGTATCTGATCCCATCAGATCTCCAAAGCTAAGCAGGATTGGGCCTCCTTAGTACTTGGATAGGAGACTGCCTTGGAACTCCAGGTGCTGTAGGCTTGGGAGAAGGACCTGGCAACCCACTCCCAAAAACAATCTGCCATTGAAAATGCTATGAATAGCAAAGAAGCACAGACAATAGTGTTTTGCCTGTTGTAAGTAGGGTTGGTATGTGTTGGACAGTGACTGGACAGCACCTAACAACAACAACAACATATTAAGAACTATGAAAAAGTAGTTTCACACCTATCTTTTAACATACATTTAAAAATGCTAAATTGGTTTCTGTTTTTAGTTGAATATTTATGCCACCTCAAATTCTTATGTTGAAATCATAACTATCAAGGCAATAGTGATAAAAGATGGGGCCATGATTGGAATCCATGGTAGAAGCCTCACTATAATAGAACCTTCATAATGAGATGCCAGAGTTCTTTTGCTCCTTCCACCCTGGGAGGACACAGTAAGAAGATACCTGTCAGTAAGTCTGGGAGAGGGATCTTGCTAGACACTGAATCATCCTTGATTTTGGACTTGTTGGCCTCCAGATCTGTGAAAAATAGACCTTTGTCATGTAAACACCAGCTCTATGGTATTTTTATTATAGCAGCTTGTATGGACTAATACAATATTTTTAATAGATATGAAAACTAAATAGCAGAGAGTTCTTGAGAAAGCTGTCAACCATGTATAAGGGGCAGAGATACCATATAGACTTATGGCCATGTAGCCCACTCCCCATTCCCACTGTGCTCTCACAAGTAGACATTTTTCAAACTCTGAGAGTAAAGGCACAATGCCAAGGGTGTTTTGTTCTGCTGTACAGAGGGTCTGTATGAGTCATACCCAACTTGACAGCAACTAACATCAACAATTGTACATTACCACATCTTGGTACTAGCCTACCTCACCATTATCAGAGGGCAGTTGTGCATTATTTAAAAGGGCTTAATGTGTAAAACCTTAGAGTATGCTCTTATACAGATAGTACACTCTTATGCTGTTTTATTTGTTATGATTAATATCATTTATGCTCAATTATGGGCAATTGGAAAATAAAGACTGTATCTCAGAAGCACACAATTCCCATTGGCCCTATGTCCCGGACTTTTGTTGAAGATAGTACTAACTCTACTATATGGACCCTACATTACAAATTTTCTCATAAAAAGTATTTCCTCTTGTTTAGAATCCATCAAACTACAAATGGTTATGGAAAGAGAGCCTTAAGTGACACAATCAATTTTCTGGGGGCCCCTAGACTGACCTCCTACAGAGGAACCCTGACTGCTACCCCAGATTTTACCCCTTCAGAGCAGTCATCATCCAGTAGCCCCTTACAGTAGAAAGGGCCCCCGCTGTAAAGGGGAGATTGAGAGAGCCAGCACACTCTAGGGGACTGGGGTTTAGCTCAGTTGACAGAGCACTGCTTTGTGCTCTCTGCAGCCCTTGGATCAATGCCCAGCACCACAAAAAATGGGAGAAAGACATGGCAATCTACTCCAGAAACAATCCAAACAATCAGCTAATGAAAACCCTATGGGGGTCACTATGAGTCAGATAGGACTCGAAGGCATCTAACTATAACAAACCTCAGGCAGGATTAGGGAAAGGGGTCTGGAGATAGGGAACCACTGAGGCAGGGTAAACTGTTAGGTTACCACAGTTTTTATGAGACCATCCATGCTCAAGAAAAATAGATAGTGACCTCATCACCAGAAGACAGGTCACCTCCCCTGATTGATTAAGATCTAGGTGGAAACCATAGAATGAGCCTCCCAACACTACCTCCAAGAATCTGCAATAAAGACCGTGTGTGACAAGTTCCTGTTGCTACCCAGTTGGGACTCCCTTCTTCTTTCTTGGTGAAGGCTTTTGATTGTCCTTTTAATAAATTTCCTTTGTGCTCAGTTGCCTTTGCTATCTGAGCATTTAATCCTGAGTCCCTGGACCCAGGAGCTCCACACCCAGCACCTGAGAAGAAATTTTGGTCTCAAAATCACAGCCAAAAGAAAATCTTAAAAAATGAAAGAAAAAAAATACATACATAATTACATAAATATATATAATAAATTATAATATATACATATATATATATATATATATATATATATATATATATATATATATATATTGGCTCTAACTCACATCCCTTTAACAGTTTTAGAGTATATAAAAATCAGATGCAGATCAGAATTGTATGTGGATTGTACTCACATGATTCTAACCCACTTCTTATTTTTTAGGTTTATAAAACTGTAGAAAGGATGTGGATTAAATTCAAGAATAGATAGTGTATAGAAAATATCATCTTTCTCATATTTGTTACCTGTCTGGCACATAGGCCTTAGTTTGGCAAAGTCATCTTGTAATATTCTGTTGAGTTTAAAAAGTAAAAACTATCCAAAACAGTGAAGTCTCAAAAGTTCCCTTGGTTCATGTTTAGGTTTTCCAATACTAATTTCTAAGTCAAATTATGAACATGAATCAGTTTTAAAAATATCATTGCACTGCATTTTTTCTCTTTCCATAAAGCTTGGCTTCTGGTCTGTAGCCAAATATGCTCTCATTAAGCTCATAACCTTCTTTTAGATGTTGGACCTTTGGCCAATGGAGTTGTTGATGCTTCAGGAATCGATCCAAGTTAAAGCCTTCTGGAAATTCTTCATTCTGTTCTCTAACCATGGCACAGTACCATCAAGGTTGGGTATTGTGTGACTATGTACGTCTACATATTTAATACCGTATGTTTAATGTTGATTTTATATATAAGCTTTGTATCTGTTTGTCATCTCTGAAAGCATGTTCTCCCCTCTGGAGACTCCAGCTGTCTTTTAGATCAGGCACATTCCATAGCATTCAGTATATTCCATACTTCTTGATCAAATGAATAGAAATCCTATTTTTTGTCTAAGTAGGTTTAAATGAGATCATACCTACAGAGAAAAATAATCCTATATGACACCTCTCATTTTGAGATAATTTTACTCTAAATAAATGGCCTACTCAGAACCTTAATATTGATCTACAACCTTGGACAACTTATCTCAGGAAGGATAATTTTGTACATTTACATATAATGATAAGGGTCCTAAAGTTATTCTTCAAGTACTTTCTAATAGCAAAATATTCCCTTTTGATTATGCACAACTCCACTACTAATTTTTTTCTTTACTAGGTTGTGACCAAGAAGGCCTAATGTTCCTCTTAGCTTGAGGAAATTTAGACAGGCTTCTTTTGACCTCCCTTTTCTTATAGCATTTGCTTTATAAAACTTGTCATATAAATCCTTTCTCTGCCCCTTTTGAGATGTAAATCTTTTAAAATGCCTCTTGCATTTTTATAATCGAAGATTCTCTTCCCTCAAGGACTCAAGAGCAATCACTTAGAAATGATAACTATTGAGGAAGACAGAGCCTCTAGCTTCCAGTTTCTTTGGGAAGGTAGGTGTCTAACTCAGAGGGTTCCTATTAAGCACTGAAAAACTACCTCTTGTCATGAAGATACAAGATTTACTTTTCATTTGAGTGAAGCCAATTATCAGACACAGATAGGCTGAGATTTCTTGCAGTTCCTTTCCAATCTTTGCTCCTAAAACCCACCCAGTACTTTGTTCTACCAAGGCTGAATTTAGACTGAGTCTGGTCTCTCTCCCCTATTGCAATCACCTTTAATAGTTTTCTTCCTTATCTGTTCAATTTTGTCCAGTGCAATTTTTGCTTTGATAACTCCCAGGGATTTTATTAATACATGGATTTATCTTGACATTTTTGTGAATCATGAAACCTTTATCCAGAGTTGCACAATAAATTATTCATTGTAGAGAACATAAGGAGAAAATAATACATGAAAAATAAATCCTATGATTCTATATGGATGGACCATATTGACACACTCATTGAGGTCTATGGATAAAGGGAGAGAAGAATTGTAAAGGTCTGGGCTATTCTTTTTTTTTTCCTAGAGGGAGTAGCCCTTTCATATCTGTTTCAGTAAAATGGACTTTTCATAGGGCAGGCCCCCCAAATTATCAATCTTATATACATATAATACATGACAATTATCTTGAATACAATAGTCACTGGTTGCTGAATGAAAAAAAAATCTAAAGTCAAACATTTTATCTGAAAAATAGGAAAAAAAAGTAGAAGAATTTGTAAGCAGCAAAAAAGATTACTGGGTATGTCCATATGCATAGAGTAACATGAGAGTCACTAATTTAGTATTTTTTAATATTATACTTTAATGACTACTTTAGATGACTAACAGAATGGTACATAAACAAATACATTTTGCAAATAGACTATTACTAGTAGAGAATGCCTGGTATAAGGAAATTAGGACAAAGGAATCATGAGTAATTGCAGGAATGCTTTGAATCTAAAACACTAAATTATGTCAATATACTACAAATAAAATGAGAATACAAGACCAGCAATTATTATTTCTATCTAACTATACAAGTTCCCTTTGACTTCCATAGGTATTTAAATTAACACTTTAATCTAGGTAGAACAAGTCCTAAATTTAGTTTTTTAAAAAGCATTTAAGTTGGTATCAAAACATAGTATCCCCATATGACAACATTTTGTCTATGTCTATGACTACAAACATTAATTAAACATATAGCATGTTTCATATTTGTAGATGGGTTTATTTATAAAGAGGTAGCATCATAAAATGCTAAATATACTTCAAATTAATAATGCACATTATTATAGTTCTTACCATGTGTGGGCTATAGCTGTAAGAATTTTACAGTATTAACCCATTAACTCTTCACAATTCATTAATGCTCAAAACAACATGTCATATAGGTTTAACAGACCTTCTGGACAGATCTGGCAAAGGAGCCAAAGGGATTATGCATTTCTTGCTCATAGTCACACAGGTAGTAACCTTGGCGATTTGACTTTAAGACCTGTGTTCCCACAATTAACAAAAAAAATCAGAATGAACTGGAAGCAAGCATGAAGCACATCAGCTAAAATAAAAGAGTAGAGGGATGCCAAAATGATGAAAAAGGTAAGAAACTGGAATAAGCTCTATAAATCTGATGCAGAAAATAACCCCTCTATAATGGAATGATGAGTACAAGAGAAAGAGCCAAATGGAGGACCCTTATCTACTGCTATCATATATTATTTTAAACCGAGTACAGAATGCCTGGTTCAATCTACCCAGATTTCTATCTATACTCACTTAAAATAAAAATAACTTTTGTTCTCTTTCATATTTTGTTGTCTCGACTTGATTTCACCCCCACAGAAACACTCCACTTGGTCTTCTGTATTAATTTCCTACAGTTGTGATAACAAATTGCTTCAAACTTAGTGGCTTAAAAAATAAAAGTTTGTTATTTTATAGTTTTGGGTGTCAGAATTTGGAAACTAAGATGCTGATATGGCTGTATTTCTTCTAGAGTTTTAAGGGGATAACTCATCCAGTTTTTAGAAGCTGAAAATATTCTTGGCTCATGGCATCTTCCTCCATCTTCAATGCTCACCACTCCAACCTCAAGTTCTATTACCATATCTCTCCTTTCTACCCCTAAAGACCCTGAAGCCCTCTTCTATGGACCTTTGTGATTATATTGAGCAAATCAACCTTGTATAATTTCTCCATCTCAAGCTCCTTAACTTAATTGCATCTGCAAATTCCCATTTGCCAGATAAGGTGAAATATTCACAGCTTTTGTCTTCTCTTTGGGAGTGGCACTGTGTGTCTATTATAAGCTCCTACTGTGAATTTAGCTGGTTTGTTTTTATTTTACAAGTTTAAAGTAGAAACTAAACATTGAAAATCTCTACATTTCTGCCCCAATCTAAAGCCTGATTGAGGTTCCCTTCCTTTGCTGAGGTCCGTATTTCCCAGCATGTTCTGCTGACTGAGCTCAGTGGCTTCCATAGAAAAGCATCAAATATTGTTGAATCCAAATTATGATCCAAGGACAGTTCAGCATACATGTTCCTGGGAAAGTTCATCAAACACAGGTAAGTATTAAGTGATCTTCATCCAAACAATTACATTGTGAGGCTGACAGAGGAGAGATGACCATGCTGGAAATTACCAGACTGGAGATGCAGTCTTATCTTTGTTATTTATTATGGTTTGGATATTGTTGAAGGCCCCAGATAGTGGATCCAATCATTATTAAGATACGACTGGATCATGAAGACTCTGATTTAACCTTTGAGTTAATCCACTGATAGATTTATAATTTGATGACATTATTGGGAGGTCATGGAACTTTCGAAGGTAGGGTCTAGTTGGAGAAAGTAGATCACTGGGGACATATTCTCATGGGCTACAATCTCGTCCCAGGCCCCATGCTCCCTCTCCCATCCCTCCCTCTCTCTCTCTCTCTCTCTCTCTCTCTCTCTCTCTCTTTCTCTCTCTCTCTCTCTTTTTCTCTCTCTGCTCCCTGGCTGCCACGAGGTGAGCTGCTCTGTTCCACTATGACTTTTTGGTGTTTTAAAGCAGAAGACACCAGAATAATTTAGTAAAAAACAGTGGACAGTTGATACAACTACAGAGAAGAAGAGAATGGAAGTCGGTGACTTCAGTTTTTAATATGAGATGACAGTATGTTGAAGGAAAATGCACTAAAATTGTCTAGAAATGATCAAATTGAATTGTGGAAAAGAGATCCAATTTAGACATGGGAATGGCTTTCAGCTCATCAAAAGCTCCTGTCCCTCACTCCTTTTTATCTTTCTGGTAAAAGTTATGTCCTCTCATTACTAACATAGATTCCAAGATCTATCAATTCCCTCATCTACTGATAAAATATGCAATTTCTTTTCCTTTATTTTTCTAAGCATTAATTTTTATTTATTGGCTTTTTTGATTATTTATTTTGAATCCTTTAAAATGCTTCAATCCTGGAAGAATAAAGCAACTTGCCTTCTCTGAGTCTTTCTCTGCACTGAAAGCTTGCATTTTTCAGTATCACTAAGGAATGGGTAAAGCCTTTGCCTTAGTTCATGTGTATCCTCCACAGTTGTCCTCAATTTTCCCTTTAATTTTGATTGTCATGCATGTGCATGTGCTACCTAACTTTAAATCTGTACTCTCAACCATGTCCTTGAACTTCAAACCTTTACTCACTAGCTCCTAGACATATTTACCTATATATTACAGCTATGTCAAACATAACACAACTGTACTGCTCATCTTCATATCCCCATTCTAAAGGAACAACACAATTCTCCATTCAGTTACTCAAGCATAAAACACTGATTTGGCTTTAAAGACTGCCTCTGGAGTGCCTCATATAATACTTAAATCCTCTGCTATTGGCTTCTTAAATCAATCTCTCTCTCTCTCTCTCTCTCTCTCTCTCTCTCTCTCCCTCTCCCTCCCCCTCTCCCTCTGTCATCTTGGACTTCTACACATTGGAGCTGATCTTTTAATCAAAACACCATGCCAAAAGATAGAAGTAAGGACATTTCTGTGAATTGCAGGCAGCCATATAAATTTCAAGATGGATTCATTGGAAAATGCCTTTGACACACACATATTCTAAGAATGTTGCTGTGATTAGGGTCAAAAATCAAAGAAAGCAGGAAAATATCTCTAAATTAACAATGTCTTAGTCTATTTTGATCATGTCTATAATATATTGACATCTAGATTAATATTACTTTTCATCAAAGAATGTTGATTTATTATTTTCTTTATAAAACCTGAATATTATCTCTAAGCTTGACTACTCAAACATATGTAAGCTTATATTGTAATAAGCAGATAATCATACACATGAACTTATGTCTATAATGATGAAATGATGTGAGTATCTCCTTATACCTATACACAGTAACATGAGAAATACACTCTAAATTTCAACACTCCACAAATAAACGTAATTGTATTCACCTTACATCTCAGTCTTTAAACCAAAATAATTCAAAATGTATGCCTTTTTTCACAGCCAAGTGGGAGCAATAACTTTGATCCCCTTTGAGACATTTGCATCCATGGCAGCTGAATTAGTTGAATAAGATCTTTGAAGAAAAAATTTAATGAGGAAGAAAAATAAACTGGAAATGTCATTGGTTTGATTTTCTTACACTACACATCAGCAACATTTTAAGAAATAGTAAAACGCACACTTGACTTTGAGACTAAGCTCCTGATTATTGTAAGTAGAAGGCAAAAGACACACTTCAATATAGGAAAGTAAGTCCCGGGTATTACAGATCTGTACAGATGAGCTGAAGTTTGAAAAGACATTGTACATTCTAACTCCACTTTATCTGCAGTGGATGGAATAAGGGAGAATTATACTACTTCCACAATAATGTTCCATTATTTTGACTTCATTCAGCCTTTTGGAGGGTATGGTTATGAGATTATGAAGACAGCATAGCAGAACTGTCCTAAAATACCTTAAGTACATCATCTTGATAATGTGGCAATGTGAGCCACAAAACAAGCCATTCATGTGCCAGAGTGTGAACATGTAGTTATCCTTCAAAGGAAATGAATTTTGAAGGCACTCTTTTTTTTTACCATATAGTAGCTCTATAGTAATGCATTTTTATAGAAGAAAAATTCCATATTTAATCTCAACTGAGGTTTTATATTGAAAGCTGAAGTACATTAAAGGAAGAAATTGCCATATCACAAAGGAAAATAAAAAAGACTAAAGTTTCTGAGTTGTAAATTATGATATGGAAATGTATAAGGAAAAAATTCTAGGTGAATGAAAAACATAGTCTTTACTTAGGTAGGATAATCTTTGTTTCCACTGTAAATTTTGAATCCCTTCATTACTGGTTATAAACATTATTACAGTAGCATTCAGAAATGGTCTAGATTTTAAATATTTAATATTGTTCTTTCATCATCATTTTAAATAGGTAAGATACCTAGTTTTGTTAGAAGGGCTGATTAAATCATAAAAATATTTAAAGAAATATATATCTTTAGTTTAATATATTGTACATATTAGGAAATATTAAATATTCTGTTTAGAGACATTGTCTACAACTATACCATCCTGACATGTAATCCTGTCAGATCTCAGAAGCTAAGCAGGTTTGGGCTTGGTTAGTCCTTGGATGGGAAATTGCTTGGGAATACTGTGTGCTGTAGACTGGGGACAATGACCTGACAATTCACTTCCAAAAAACTAAAAAAAAAAAAAAAATCCACCATTGAAAACCCTCTGAAGAGCAGAGAAGCACTGACATAGTGCTGGGCTTAGCATAGTGTGGAGGAGTGTTTCACCTGTTGTACATAGGGTTGCTATGAGTCAGACCTGACTCAGTGGTACCTAACAACAACAATATTAAGATGTTGGAGCAATAATATCATTGTTGTTGTTGTTGTTGTTAGGTGCCGTCGAGTTGGTATCCGACTCATAGCGACCCTCTGTACAACAGGGGAAACACTATTGTCAGTGCTTCTCTGCTGTTCATAGGGTTTTTAATGGCAGATTTATTTTTGGGAGGAGGTTGCCAGGTCCTTCTCCCAAGTCTACAGCAGCTGGTGTTCCCACCCGTCTCCCATCCAAGTACTAACCAGGCCCGACCCTGCTTAGCTTCCAAGATCTGACGGGATTGGATTCCACAGGGCTACGGCTGCAGGCTAAATAATAGCAAAATTGAAGTTAATTTTTCACAGTGATCTTCTTATTTTTCTTTTTGAGATTATCTTTAAAAATGATTGTTCTTCTCATCTTCTCTGCTGTTAAGTACAACATATGTAAATGATCCAAAATATAACAACTTGCTCAAACCACTAAAGTCCCACCATACATATATGCTACATTGTTTATGAAGAGGATCTGAAGTAAACGTTTATTATACTATAGAGAAAAATAAGCTAATTATCAAACTTATTCTATAGGTTAAAAATTCAATAGAAATGATTATCTAAATAGGTATCAGAACTCTATTATCCCAATGTGAATTAATACATATTCAGAATCATCAAAATAAATACATGTATGTCTTTAACAAAAGCCTTTTCTTGATGTCCTGCCAGTCTTCATATAAAGACTTTCCTGTATCTAAGGGGGAAATGGAAGACCTGTCCAGAAATCATTTATTTTGGTAGATTTCTCATAGTATTCTACTGTTTCTATCAGTGAAAAACTTAAAATATGCTGGGAATGATGGAAAGGCACCTCAACTGCTTATTTCAGAATTCCCTGGTTTTAGTCAGGATGCTAAAAACAACCACAGAAATCTCATTCCAAATTTCACAGATAATTCCACTACTATTCAGGACAGGAAGAACATTGATATTAAGTGATTCATAGGCTGTTTTGCAGACTCTGCTGGTTGTAAGGATTCTCTGAAAATGCTTTATGTAGGGTGTAATGTGCATTCAAAGCTCATAGAAATCTTGATAAAATAATTGAAAATCAAAATTCTATATTTTTAGGCCCAGAATGGGATGTTAGTTTGGACTGAGAAAATCTTAAAGCCAGACTTCTTTAATTCTGAGAAGACTATCCCAATAAAACTGTAGTTACAAAACTGTAAACAGATAATATCTTATGAAATGGATAATGGAGATATTGTTGGCTTTATTCACTTGGATTTGAGGGTAAAGCCTGTCTTTGTTAGGCCAGCAGATCACATTTAAGATGAAGGCTCTCAGGGATACGAAAGAAAAAGAGATGAATATTCGTTACACAACACAGGGGTTTGGAGCATCTGTGGTCAGATTTAAAGCCAGAGTCTTGCACAAATGTCCTCATAAAATGAGTATAGTGAAGCTATTGATTTTAACCTCCTTTTACAGCTGTCATTAATAAAAACTCTCATTAATTTCCACAGATTTTAATGAATTGTTTTAGAATTCCTAAGTACATGATCTCATCATGGTATAATAACTCTTTTACTGCTTCGTTTCTATTGGCTGTATCACCATCTTATTCCCTGAGTATAAAGAAGACACTTTAAAACTATATCTGTATGGATATAGAGACAGATATCGACACAGAGGCAGATTTAAGGATCGAGAGGTTAGAAGGAGTTCATGAGCTAAAGGGTTATAATTATTTAGGACTGAAGCAATGAAAATCATGCTTAGGATAATGTCATTGGGAAAGAATACATACAGCAGAAAGATGATATGGATTAAAAAGGAACTAGAAATGACATTAAGACTTTAAACTTGAAAGCAGGAGAGAGAGAGAGAGAGAGAGAGAGAGAGAGAGAGAGAGAGAGAGAAGTGTTATTTGTCTGTGACCAAAAAGTTACATTTCAATTAACCAAAGACACCCATATAATGTAGTTCTTTGCAAAGAAGTGATATGCTGGAATTGAGCTGGAATTGTCACAAATGGTTCTCAGAAAAAGGGACCATCAAAATAAAAGGAAAAAAAAACTAAGAATGGTGTCAATATAAATGGTCTAGAAAATGCATGCAATTGTTCTGACAAGATAAAAACAAAGATCACTACAGGAAAAGTTTCTATTTTAAACAGAACTGGAACCCAAGGACATACAGAAAATTATTACCAAGTAAAATATAGAGAAGACTTAGATTGGGAGTGTGGAATGGGAGAAAGCATACAAGAGGATAAGTGGGAACCTATATGATTAATGTACATCAAAACACATATATGGAAATGTCACAATGAAAAGCATGTCAGAATGAATCACATTAAGGTGTACATTAAAAATTTCCAATAAAAATAAATAAACAAATAAAAAAGAAAAAGGGATCAAGAGAAATCTGAAAATATTTTAATTATTTACCCAATCTTTTTTATTGAAGTTGTACCTAAAGCTCCTTATAATACTTATTATTTATAATCCATTGTTTTTGCAAAGCACTGTAGATATATGTTTCAATTTACTAATGGCTGCTTTGTAAAAGAATCATTAATAGCTTATTAGCTTGCATTGCCTCATTCAGAGCCCACATTCTCTTCCAAATTTTTCTCCAGTTAAATTGTTCTGATTCTAATTCTGTGAATATCACATGCTGTTTCATGTAGTGAGGTCTGAAAGTATCCCCTTTTCCTTGTCTACCTGAGGAATAGTTTTATACATTCACTATTTAACTACTTTTGTGTTTTTTGTTTTTGTTTGTTTGTTTTAGTTTTTTTTTTTTGTTTGCTTTATTTCCTGAGAAAAGGTCTTTCGATGTAGTCCAAGCTGCCCTTGAATTCACAATCCACCTGCTTTATCCTCCCAAGTGTTAGTATTGCAGGGCTGCGCCACCACATGCAACCTGCTCAACTACTTCTTTGGGACATGTTCAAATCCTTGGGAGCTTTGGTGAGACTAGAACTAGTGGACTGAAAGACAGGGCCTGAAGTCTCTTGGATACTCCTACAAACAATTGGCTATTGACAAAACCACTGTGATCACAGTTAAGTCTATGTAAAATATCACGGTATTTGTAGAACTGAGATGTCTATATTACATTGCTAGAGGAGTTTTCATCTTTGAAGGTGCATAAACACACACAGGCATGAAAATTGATTCATATTATCAGTTTAGCTTTGTTTACATGCTTAGTTTAGAGATGGAATAATGGGACCTGCTTTGTAGATCTGAAAGATGAGTAACACAGAAAAGTTGTATAAGAAAAAGGAATGTGTGAAGAGATAGAAGAAAATTTGTGTTTGTCCAGTTATTGTTACTGTTGCTGTTGTTAGGTGCCTTATAGTAGCGTCTGATTCATAGCGATCTTGTGTGCATCGGATGAAACACTCCCTGACACTGTACCATGCCTGGCAATATGACAGTGCTTCTTTGCTATTCATACTATTTTAGATGGCTGATTATTTTTGGAATTGTCCCAGGAGTGAGCTGCCAGTGTCCTTCAGCCATTTTTTGTGGTACTGGGAATCAAGCCCAAGAATTAGAAGTAGTTTAGGGTTTACCACTCTCGATCTTTGGATGCAACCAGAGAATAATGGAATATCTATCTGCAAAGCATCACTCTAAACAGTCCTACAAGTCCAATAGGTCTTTGAAGTCCATTAAAAGGACTTATTGTATGATCCTCATTTGAGGTGTATAGACAGGACAAACCCTGGATGACTGAGATTTAGTAAAGTGAGATTTAGTAAAGTGATAGGCACAATAGTTGTAATTAAACTGTGAATTACATTTTCTTAAAAATTGATAAATTAATTTTTTGAGAATGAGAAAATTATGGATTTATTGTAGTTTTTCATCTAAAAATGGCATGAATATATATATATGTACATATACATATATATAGATAGATAGGTAGATAGATAATTTCTAAGTGAAAAACCACTAATCATTATGCTTAACTA